>APFE030878477.1:160564-175091 GCA_000404065.3 Pinus taeda
ACATTAGTCCATGGACCCATGTTGCTCCCAATTTTCCCAAAAAACGTCGTTTAGGGCCTCAAAATGGCTCCAAAAGTTCAGGACCCAAAAAACTGCCAAAAATAGTAAATTGTGCTACAAATAAGGAAACTGAAAAACTGAAAGAAACAAAGGTGAAGGTCCAAGTGGAATAGGTGGGTGGCCACTAATATCGACCTGGATCAGTTTGCAACCATAAATGTCATTGAAGACATAATGATATGAAAGTGATAAGTTGTCCGCCATACTACACTAAGAGGTGTGTTTCAACTTCAAGAAAGATGTGTTTTGTTTTTGTACCTTCCCTCCAAAGGGTTGTGAATCATATGGAGTCTTCATGCAGTCATGACCTATGATCTTGTATCATACCCCAGGGTTCCTTGATCTTCTTATATGATGATTATATTTTATCCTCAACTCCTTAAGTGTCATCTAGCATGTCCTCCTTCTTTATCTCCTTCTTCATCATCTTGCCATAGTGTAAGAGAGTACCTAAATCTGCAACTCACTCATGACGAGACGACATCAGTTTGGAAACCCCTAACTTAAGATAGAGCACTTGGATTCATGTACTGGTCTGGTAATGAGTGACGGATCGGGGGAGAAGGCTCAGTGACTGCACAATTAGACAATTCAAGCAGCCAAGGGTCAAGCTTGATCACTGATTGCGCAATGCGCAGCTCAAGACAGCCGAGGGAAATTTCTGTACAATCCTCACTGAGGGAAAAAACTATGTAATTCGCACTGAGAGATAGAATTACGTAGTTCAAGCAAGTAGTGGTTGTTGCGAGATGGGGCCCTAGGAGGAAAAACTGTGCAATTTCATGAGGCAAGGGGGACTGGGCAACTTAGAGGCTTGAGGGACAAAACTATGTAGTTTCTAGAGGTAGTGAGTTCTGGTTGAGGGAAGGACACTAGAGGAAGTATCTGCACAGTTTTGGAGGCCAAGGCAAGCTAAGATTTCTACACATTTCGTAGTTCCAACAGGCAAGAGAAAATCTTGAAGGTTGAAGATGTAAAGTGCACCGTTTAGGAAGGCTAGATACCGTTCCCTCCCTTCTATAAGGAAGGAGATAAGGTCATTCAGATATCTATAGGCTGCTAATGGCACTACTTCAGTAGATAAGGTACACCTCCTATTGTCTATTGAGTTAGTAGTTGGGATTTCCTCCGCAATTTGGCTAAGTGTGGGATCAGTGAAACCGATGTGAGCAGTGATAGAACTTGATTGTGACCACACACTTGGATATTTGGTGATACAATGTAGATCATCCAGAACATATGAAAACATACTTCAATTAATGCAACAACCTTTGTGGCAACTTGGGACAAGTGCGGTTCCATCGATAGACTTTGTGAGGATAATGACGACACTTGTGTAATGGTGTGTGAAACTTTGGAAATGAGTGTGAAACATGTATATATGATGAGAACAACTCACTTTCACAAATATTTCCCCTTGAAGAAAACCAAAACTTCCCTTTGCATGACAAGCAATAATTCCCATGCCCAAAGACGACACTTGCCATATAAAGGTAAAAGTGTGAATGACACTTGAGATCCGAGAAGGGGGCTTGAAATCATCAATTAACCAATAAGTGACTAAGGAACGACCAATCACAAGATCGACAGTAGGCTCCAAAATCTGAGTGTAGGCCAAAATTTTGGAGGGTGTTGCATCTGCTACACCCTAAGCATAAGCATAAGTTAAATAACATACATTGAAAATACAACAAGAATAGTCCTACTATATTCACAACATATGCATGAAAATGTTTTGGCTCTAATTTTATTATTATAAGTCAAAGTTCCATTCATACGTACACCATTGACGACCAATGGCCCCAATAGTGGAACATTACAGTCAAGAACACCTATTCCTCCAAAGAAGTATACTCACTCTACGCTACAGAGAGGCCAAGGCTCTTCACAATACTCCCAAGCTCTTCCTAAGCCTAAGCCTAGCCAAAATCTTGGCTTCCAAAAGTCCTTTACATGAGTTATGAGGTTCTATTTATAACTAGAGGAGGTGACTCTTCTACTCCCC
Organism: Pinus taeda; assembly: GCA_000404065.3. NCBI lineage: Eukaryota > Viridiplantae > Streptophyta > Pinopsida > Pinales > Pinaceae > Pinus > Pinus taeda. The sequence goes on from APFE030878477.1 coordinate 162,630, forward strand.
TTTGTGACCTTTGGACTACCCTCATGACTCTTCAACTTCTTTAAAAATTGACATGTTACATTACACGATGACTCTTCATATTCCAATATTGGCACTTGGAATTTCACTTACAACATAATTATAAATAATATTATATTTTACACTCATACCCATATAGGACAAAATAGGGTAGAGACGACTTGACAACTTAACAAGACAAGACACTATGATGCCTGAGTTCAGGAGAACTCTAGCTTGGCAACTTCCACTTGATGCTTCTCGATCACATATTGATGCCAAGATTGGTACTATGTGATGAAATTCTGAAACTACATGATGGTGTCAGGCTGGAAGCAAACTCGAGCCGTGATTGAGTTGAATGATGGGATTTTGTGGATTCTAACCATGAAGTCCAAATTGTTGTACAACTGTACATATGAGACATGAATGTTTCCAATGAATAAGAGAGAGCTGCTTGTTGTTCTGAATCAACATTCAAACTCATTCTTTCTCCAACTTTGTTTGTGGCTTCATCTTCTTTGCCAAAGTAAGCATTGCCCTTTTGTATCACATTGTCCATTCTTGTAGGTGGTGATGGCAGTTTGCACATTCCTAAGAGTCTTGACAAATTCCTTGATTCGCTGCTACAAGTTATGCTAACAAACAACTACCTTATGTATGGTCATGAGCTTTTCATAGAGGTCCCGCATGGTCTCTTCAAGTGTTGGTACCTCACCAAGTATTGTTGCTCTCATTTCCCCCAAGTAGACTTATGCAGGAGATGCATTTTGCATTGCTTCTACGAAGTTGTTCTATCTCTTGGCGGGAAACATGTAGATTCTGTATCAATTTCTTACTCTTGGCCATCAAATACTGAGTGTTTAATCTTGTTGCACCTGTGAAGGCCAAGTTGGCTTCGATAATTGCATTTGGATTCCTATTGGTGTCTGCCACTATCACCCTTTCTCTAATGAATGAAGGTGATGCATGACCATCCAGAAAATGCTCTCTCCACACTTGTACAATCCTCTTCTGAAGTTCATTATATGACAGATTGTACACATCCATTACCAGATCAACATTAAGAGGAACTATGTCCCCTTTCTCGCTTAGGGCTAACTCTGCGGCTGGAGGTGGTGGAGACTGAACAATGACCTTTGGTGCACTGGGCATCAGATCAACATATTCATCCTGCTATTCTAGTTCCATCTCCATGTCCACAAATTTAATCAAGTCTTCAATTTGCTGAGAAAGCTCTTGATCCTGCATATGTTTGCTATCCCTCTATGTTGTTGGTTGGTTTTGTCCTTTCTCTTCAACTTGAATCAACATTTTTTCTCTTGACATTGCTCCTTGCCTTTCATCTTCTTCCCGCTTCTTCTTCTCCTCCTATTCTTTCCTCCTTTGTTCCTGTTCTTCCCTCAATTCTGTATCCTTTGATTCCTTTTGCTTATGCTGCCAAAGCTACATACATGAAGATTGGATCCACTTTAATATTGTAGCTTTCTTCCCCCTTTGTACTATCCACAACCTTTCACTTTCCCTTATCTTGTACTGAGTTGTTGCCTTTTGCTATTGCTGCCGAAATTGCTACCATGTTAATGTTGACTCCTTTACTATAAATAGTTGAGTGTACGCATACACTCACAAGTATATTGGTGTTTTCTCAACTGCTACCCTAATACTACTTTTAGTGGTCCTTGTTTGAGCATATCTCTTTTGTGTCATGGTAACAATGACCGCTAGGAGAAAGTGATTCACAATTGTGGTACCTGTGGGGCAAAAAGGACACTCATGGCAAGCAAAAATTAGCTTCAGCAAATCTACTTTCAAAGCATGATCAAGTAAAAAAATAAACATCTGATGTGAAGGATTGCACAATTTTCATTGGAAAAAGGGATTGGCTGCCTGTGGGAACTACGCACTGCGCAATCCCAATAGCCAAGGATGAAGCTTGAGGATTGGGATTACGAAATGCATAGTCCCAGCTTGGGCAAAGACTATGAGAGATTATGCAATAGTGGCCAAGGTGACAGAATGTCCCCTGGAAATGTGCAGTGCACAGTTGGATCCATCCTATACTAGGCACTACGAAGTTCCAGAGGCAAAGCTTGTGGCTTGAGCCTTAGGATTGCGTAGTGCCTAACTGGGCAAGGAAAGTGCAGTTTTGCCTAAGGGAAGTGTGAAAAATGAGCAGATCTAAGTGATGGCTTGAGCTTGAGTGCATATATGATTAAGTGTGAATGAATCATGATAGATCAAGTGCAAAAACTGAATTAATGGGAAGAGAATCAAATGGGTGAACAGAGTTGCCGCAATGATGACCATCGGTGCAAAAACAAAGAAATTGATGTGACATATGTGAAAGGTAAACAATAACTTGAAACAACATTTCTACAAGATAAAATATGTTGAAACGATAGCAACCATGAAGAAGAATAAGAAAAATAACACTCGTACAAGCGAAACGACAAAAAGCGACAGAAAAAGCGGCAAAAGATGATAAAAGCAAAGCTCGCCTGGATAAGAAACGACAACTCCATTGAAGGTTCCTTGATCTCCTCAGGAATTCAAGAGCTCCAAGATTGAATGCAAAAATGAGCTCTAGAGCTGTCGATTAACTAGATTTGAGCAAATGAGGGTTTATGACACCATGCCCAAAATTAAGGAAAAGCGACACTTGGCAGAAGCTTCTAAAAATAGCAATGTGCCACCTTCGGGAAAGTAATAATGGATCCCTACTTCCTAGGGATGCTTTTTTCACTTTAGTTTTCTTGCCTTTCTAAGGAAACTTGCTATGCACATTGCTAGGAAATATTGCACAGTTATGGGGAACTGGGAAACTTTTTTGCTCAATGCACTGCACATTTTCTGAGCTTAGTGAGTGTTGTGTAGTTTCTGGGCTGCCTTCCATGACTGCACAATTCCTTAGCTCAATGCCGACTGCCAGTCAAGACTACACAATCCCTATCATCAAGGCTGCTTTCCCTCAAGGATTGCACAGTTTCTGGAGGCAAGCCCAAAAATATTGTGAGACCAAGTTGGGAGATTAGCTCGTGACTGGGAAGAACCAATTAAGTGAGCAAACACAAGCAAAAATGAAAATATGAGTCTCAGTCGAAGTATGAATACCTTGATCAGTGCAAGATGAGCTTCTGTGGAAAACAAGGGAGGCTCCAAAATCGAAGCATAGAAAATTTTTTGGAGGGTGGTTGTAGCTGCTACGACACAAGGTCAATTCAAATATTTCATCATATCATTATCACCACAGGTTTCTATTATGCTTCCTCTTTGCGCCACGCTTGAACATTTTGAATTTGAATGTCATCATTGCAAGTAAAGGGAGTCCTTGACCATGTGAAGGATTATAAATGCATGCATTGGCTCTCAAAAAGCCATTGAGTAGGTTCCTCGTCCTCCTTAGATGCTATGAACAACAATGAAAGTTGTTGCGTTTTGGCTACAAGGGATCCATTGTGCTTTTACAAGTTGAAGGTTTTCTTACTACCACGACTATCCTCAGGTTCCAAATCTCTCTTTTCTAGCATATTTAATTTTGTGTATTGTTAGATTCATCTTTAGCAACCAAGGAAAGCATCCCGATGAGCTTGCAACCCTCATAACATTTAACTCGTTGTGCTTTCCTCACTATGCCTATGTATTGGCAAATTCACTGCATACAAAAACAAATTTATTGCATTTTGACATGAGAGTTAAGTTCTTGTAGTTTAAGCTTTTAAATATAGAGAATTTACATCCAAAACTTGCTAGGGACTTTCATCTAAACCCTAATTCCACTATTGTTGCATTCTTACTACGCTATGTTGTTGAGAACTATTACTACATTTCAAAACCCTATAAGTCTTTCCTTCTGAGCCTTGAAAACACCAGACAAGAAGAAAAGGTACAAAGGGGACGACATAGTCAGGTTTGAGCCTCAAGACCTTACCTTGGTGAATTAAGATCCAGCTATTAGGGTTGCATTTGTGTAGAATGGTTGTGTTTTGTGAAAAAATACGGGGTTACAATGTTCAAGTGACCAAAGAATTTGCCTTAAACTTCACTGATGTCGAAGCCAAGGTTGGAGAACTGAGTTTCCCAGTTTAAGAGGTTACTATCTCAGCTGCTACAGAGATCCCTTTACATAGAAAAAAATGGTTCAAGGGCATGCCATTAGATATAGCCAATTACAAAGATTTTCTGAAGCCAAAGTATAAAAAAAAAAAAGAATATGGGGCTATTATGCCAAGAGAATATCTTCTTGAACCTTACATCAAATTAATCAAGGTGATTCAGAGATACTTCACTTGTGGAGGGTTTACATGTAAAATCCCTTTAAATCTACCTTTTTACTTATTTAGGAGCATTGGTAAGATGGAAGACAAGGCTAAAGGTAAGAAGAACCAAGTGGAGCCTATTCTCTTCCGTTTCTCCTTGATCAAATTGTTAGTGGTGGAATAGCCGAGGAAGAAAAATTAGTCATGGCAAGCATTTTTGGATTCATCCAAGTTAACAACTAAACTTTCAGATAGTCCTTGGAGAAAAAAGGATACACCCTCATCCGTGGCAAAGGATGTTCAACCAACAGTAGAAAGCTCAGTCAAAAGGCCATAGACTTCAGTTGACCAGTCTGACAAGAAGACATGCAAAAGCTTCATTTCTCCCCTAAGGTGGTGGAGGTTTCTAAGAAACCACACACAAGAGCTACTACAAAAAGGTTATCCATGGAGAAAATACTTGAACAACCCACTAAAGTTCAAGGCACCATATCATAAAACATTGATGACAGGGATAAAGAAAAAATGGAACTGCAGGAACAATTGAAAAAGGCTTATTTAGTCATTTCTCAGCTTCAACAAGACAATAGGGAGTTGAAGAAGAATATTTTGGAAAATGAATCAAATGCTGATGAAGCAGAACCAATGATTAAAACCACTTCGCTTGCCACCAGATCCAAAGATAAAATAAAATCAGAAACATAGGACATACAAGAGCTAAAGACCTCACAATCAAGAATCCCTGTAATCAGATCTTCATTTATGAAATTGGAGCTACAGAAAGAAATACTGATGAAAGGAAAGTCAATGTAAGAGAAGAATAAGACTAAGTTGGATGAAGGACAACACACTTTTAATAGGCTAAGGAAGAAACTGAGGAAAGCTCAAGATGAAATCATTGGGCTTAGAGAACAAGATGAAAGGGCTAAACAAAAGATACATGATCACCTGCATAGGTGTGAGTCAACGCTATTTAAAGCTAAATATATGTTGAGGAGAACTTTGCCCTTACATAAACAACTCAAAAACATGTACATGCAACATCTCACCTTGAAAAAGGAGTTGAAGGCTGCAAAACAAGAATTACAAGAGGCATTGCAAGGAAAGTAGAAGGAAGGAAGGGGAACACTAGATTTGTTAGTTGAGGCAGGTAAAGTTTGATTATTGACAGGAAATTAAGATAATTTTTCTTTTTTCCCTTTTTTTTTTATAGTGCACTAGTTTTTATTAGTCATATACATAGTAACACAACAAATTTTCTATGCTACTGTCAAAGGCATTAAGATTTGATAGAAGATCAGAGTTTTGGCACTATTTCCTATGTATGGAGGTCCAAGAAGATATTTGAGATTATCAACATAATTCATCAAGTGTTTTGCTTGATCAGAGACTTCAACATTCGTTCAAACCCATGCAAGTGAAATTTGTTGCATTTAGTCACTGCGCTTTTGCTGTAGGTGATGATTTTCAATAAGGGAGGTTTGCATTTTGGATAGATGTTTTCTAAAGGGAATTTGATGTTTTAAGGGTTATATTCCACTTGTATGGCACATTCAGAAGTACATGAGATAATCAAAAGTATGCAAATGATGAATTCACTGTGCTCAGTTATTGCACTTTTTCTGAAGAAGGAAGTAGTGCAACAAATTTGTTGCATTTCCACACAGTCAACAGTTTGACCTTTCAATTCGACTCTAAACCTCCTGAAATTGATTCATATGTTTATGACAAGTGTCATTAAGTGCCTTGAAGGTTCGAACCTCATCCTCATGCAAGCATTCAATGTATTTTGTTAAAATATTCCTATAGTCAAACAACTTCCTAATTTGTAGAAGGTGGTTCTATATTCACTGCTACAAGCAGAAAACTAAATATTTTTGGGGAATTCGGTTCCTAAAGGGAGGAACTAATGTTTTTTGATGTATATATTTTGTAAATTTCTATGAGAAAGGGGTTGGTTGGCCAGTGTGTGATAGAGAAGCGACATTGTGCATTCTACAGTTTCATTTGAAAATTTCAGTGAATGATGAAGGTTGAAGTCTACTTGTTCAGGGATTCCTGTGTCAATCCTTTATTGTGATGTTTATCTCTTGTTTAAGCTTCTTTGTCTTTTGTTATATCCATGCTTAAATGTTATATATTTAGTGTTTAGCTAAAAGAAATTATTTCAAAATTCACTTTCAGGTGCTCTGTTATAGATAACTAAACATTTCATTGTTTTTCCTCCACCATAATATCTAAATTTCATCCTTAGTTAGATGCTTTAGATATTAACAATTTCATTATTCCTCTACTCACCTCTTTACACCGAAATTTGACAAAGACACCATAAAGGATTGCCTACCTTGTCCATGGCTAAGGATTATTCATTTCCCATCATAGCGTTTAAAATCATTAGCTTGATTTAACTCCATGCCCAATGGATTTTCCCTCTTCCCTGCCATCAAATTGTTTAAATTATTCTACCTTGATCTATAGACCTAGCCTAAGATCCAGAAGATCTCACAAGAGAGAGCCCTCTCTGGGTTTGGAAGGGCTAGCTTCCAGCCCTAAAGTTTGGTTTGTGGTAACCTTTGGGTTCCTCTCCTCAGCCTAGAGGAATTATGAAGTGCTAACATATTCAAAATTACGTTGCAATCCCTACACACAATATTTCTCTTAGTGGCTATAGAGTCTTTTAAAGCCCACAGTGAACACCAACGATCTTCTTTTTCTTTGTAAATAACAAGCATATACATTAAAAATATGATATACAGTACCCGAGTTTTAGTGTACAAGGCAAGATAGTATCCAATATTACATTTGATGGAAAATGTTTTTAAGTGTCCATTTATTTTTTATGAGAGTTCGGAGACATTTCATGCTAGAAAAAGTGCATCGAGGGGATATATTTAGTAAAATACATCTTGGTAACCATTAGCAGGATGTAAAACACAACTATTGTTTTTAGGAGTATTCTTAGATGGATGCAAAGAAAAAATAATGAAATTTATAGAATATAACTAAATTTATAATCCTTGTAGAAGATGCCTCATACAAGGATAGCAAAACACTACATGTGAAGAAACTTGAGAGAGACTCAAACTACTATGCATGATTTTCAGTTGCAAATTTTGGGAACAAGAGCATTCAAGTATGGAAGAGGACAATATGTTGAGTACGAAGGAACTATTTCAGAGTGGTTCGAGAGAGTAGATTTGCATGAATGCCACTTGTTAGGGACATAATCCTTCATGCTAGGAGCATAGAACTCCATACTTGTCCTATATTTTTTGAAGAGCTTTGGGTTGGACTTGGATTTTTGAAGAAGTCTCAGCTTGCACATAAAGATTAGAGAAACCAATTTGAAGATTTCACAGTGAGGAATAAAGCTCCTCAAAATCCACAATAAGTTGTTGTAGAGTGATTTTTATGACACTGATTTCTTGATGTTCCATAGTTGCGAGCAGAATGGGATGCTGTGCCACTAGAATTGTCTTTGAGATAGGAGCCTTGAATCCATGTAAGGCCATGAAGAACTGAAGTTGTGTGCATGGTGCATGGATTAAATCACATACGAAATGATAATGCATTGTGCCATAACTGTCACTCTTATCACCATTAAGGCCCACTCACATAAATTATGAAAATAACATATGTTAGGAACCCACCATTTTAGCATTATCCCACATTTGCACCAAAACAAGAATTGGAAATAATCATAAGGGGAGTAGGGGATATGGAGGGTGACATTGGGAAGAGAACAAAGTGCCATATGATAATGATATTTGAAGTTAAGGGAGGCCAAAGAAGCTTTATAAGACATCATTTAATATAGAGGGGGGGACTTTCAAGGAACATGGAGAGTGGAACCTTTACCATTAACCTCGAGGTCCCCCATTTTACTAGGAGTTGTAAGATTGGCTTGAAGATCAACATGAGGGTTACTGATTCAAAGAATTTGACAAGAGGAGATAGAGGGGAAATGGGGAACGAGAGAAGAGATGTGACAAAAGATTGAGGTCAATTTGGCATCAAAAGGAACATAGTGCAACTGAAGATGTCTAATAGTGTTCTTGGAATTCCCCTACAATGACGAGTTTGGGAACAATAAGAGGGGAGGCCAACTTTAAGTCCAACTTTAAGTCCTAAATATAAGGCATAAGCTTCTGCTTGATTGTTGGTGGTTGTTCCTAGGTTCCAAGAAAAAGATAATTCAATGTTTCCTCCCAGGTCAAAGAGCGCCCCTCCCACACCTACCACTTGGGGGTTTAAGACTATTACAAATGGTACAAAATCAACAATTAAAAGATGAAAGTGAAGTTAAAGCATCAAATATTAACATACCCAATATTGCCTGATATTATCCACAATACATATATTTTATCTAAAACCTCGACATGATATATATTCTCTCATATTACATCATTTTTATCCAAAACGTTAACATAACAAATATTTTGTCTAAAACTTCGAAAATGTACTTATTCCACCTACTACCTACTAATATAATGCGTGAATGGCATGAAATTCAAAAGAATTAATACATAATAAATATTTGATCTTAAACTTTGAAAGGTGTTTCCACCTACTTTGTGACATATCAAAGTTTCACACTCTAAGAAAAAAGTGTGCATGATGCATATAATATGCCCCACACCATCACAACCATGCTATGCACAAAGAGGAAAAGAAATGTAAACATTTAGCTGAGGTGTATCAGAGTGCCTTACTTCATTTAGGAAACAATAAAAAATAGGAAAAAGTCAAAAATAAATTCATTTAGGAAAAAGTAAAAGATAAAAAATTAAAATAAAAGTAAAATTTGGTTAAAAATAAAAATCAAAATAAAAGCAAACCCAAAAATAAAAAATGGGAATAAACTCAAAATTTTGCTATTTTCATAAACATCTCCATTACCCAATACAACTACAACCTTAATAGATTGTCAATGAGCTTTACATTTTAGCTTTTTTGTCTTTACAATTTCTACGCTACACATATTTTACCTAAAACCTCCCCATGATATTTATACTCCCTAAAATATCGTGTGCAAATTCAATGGTTGCCAATGAGCTTTACATTTTAGCTTTTTCATCTTTACAATTTCCACAAATACATATATATTTACCTAAAAGCTCCCCTTGATATATAATTTCTACCATACATATATTTTACCTAAAACCTCCCCACCTCCCCATAATATATATTCTCCCTAAAATATTGTATCATGATTATTTTTACTCAAAATTTTAACATAAGTCTAAACAACCCTTGCAACCTTGACAATATCAATATCTACCAATAAACCTTAGTTTACCTAAAACCTCCTTGTAATATATTTTCTCTATAAAATATTATATCATTTTTAACTAAAATTAAACCTAACAAATAAAAACAAATTTGTGCTATTCCATAGACATCTCTATTACTCAATACAATTACAACCTTGCTGGATTGTTAATAACTACCCATAAACTTTAATTTTAAATTTGTTATTTTTGCAATTTCCCATATATATTTACCTAAAATCCCATGAAACATATATATTCTTCCTCACATATTATATCATTTTTACCCAAAATTTTAACATAACGTATATTTAGTTTAAACAAACCCACATAACATATATTTAGTTTAAACAAACCCTGCCATAAGAAAAAGTCAAAAATAAAAAATTAGAATGAAAGCAAAATTAAAAATAAAAATTGGAATAAAAGCAAGCCAAAAATAAAAAAATCAGAATAAAAGCAAAATGTCTGCGATTCTCATGGACATTTTGTCGCCAATGAATCAAGGTTGCCCATGGCGGCCAATCCGCCTTAGATTTTAGCTTTTTTGTCTTTACAATTTCCTATTTATAACACGATTCTTTGGAAAAATAGATCTGTTAAGAATTCAAATTTCTTTTGGGCATCCTGTCGATTACAATGATGGCAACTGAGTTCGAAGGAAGCAGCGAATTGCCAGAGGCAAGCATCAGGAACATAGTTGAACAGGAAGAGCTCAAATGGATATTTGTCGGAGGCAAAGGAGGTGTCGGCAAGACCACCTGCAGTTCAATGCTTGCCATTCTTTTGGCCAAAGCGCGTCCTTCGGTGTTAATTATTTCAACAGATCCTGCCCACAACTTGAGCGATTCCTTTCAACAGAAGTTCACCAAAACTCCCACTCTGGTGCGGGGATTCCAGAACCTCTTTGCCATGGTAAGTAATCGGGGCTTTTATTTCACTCTCGCGCTGTAATTTGATTGATATTTGATTTGGGATGGTTCATAGTCAAGTTTAGCGTGCTGCGGGATTTGAACCGGTGACTAAATTATAGTGGAACTTTAATAGCTTAATTACCATTTGAAAAAATGGTCTGGACTCTGAATTAGGTTTTAATCTTTCATTTTTTAAAAGAGGCGGACACATAGTATTCACCTTTCGTTCCATTGACAGGAGGTGGATCCTAATGTTGAAGGAGACGAGTTGCCAAATGCTGAAGGGATGAACGGCTTTGTGTCTGAGCTGGCAAATGCAATTCCCGGCATAGATGAGGCAATGAGCTTCGCAGAGATGCTCAAGTAAGGTTTTGTTCCTCTATTTATTTATGCATGTTTTTTGTATTTATAATGTTAGTTATTGGACACTTCAGATATGGCAACCGTGAATCTTTTCCTATTACCTGTTTGGACTATACTGTAAAATGAACTGTGGTAACCATATGGTTGCCATGCTCATAGATATGGCACTGGGACGAATACTTTGTTTTCAATACACGGTAAACTGGGATTGTGTAATTATTGATTGATAAATACGTACACTTACAAGTACTTGACGTTTATGCTGAGTATACCGATTCAATTGTACTCCTGAGTATTGTCTCCTCTATTAAAAGTGAATTTAAGGTGCAATTTTTTAATATTGTGGAGTATGCTTAGTATGCTGACTCACATGCTTTGGGGAGTAGAATCGAATGATGATTATGGTAACTGCAAATCTCATAACCCCTAAACCTAGCTTGCAGGGTACTGGTACTAGTTTAGGCGCCTGTGTACCCATTTGTTATAGTTACAACGGCCTAGAGGGCTAATCTGTATTTTGGTTTTTGTGGTCCGATCTGCTTGAATATATTTGCATACATATGGTATGCTTGTATAAATATTACAAAATATTAACAGTGTTTATTTATTATTACTTTCAGGTTACATATCTCAAGGAAAATCTTAGGCATTTCCCCTTAGTCCAATGATATCCTGGGTAATCCTAAATTCTTTAGGGCATAAGGTTAATTAACAGCAAAACTCAAAACTGTTACGATAATATACTTGTTAAGAGCTCAACTTGTTGTGTGTGAGAACTAAATCTAGGTAAAAAAGTGTTATAACACTGCTCTTCTCAACCACCTAAATTAAACTAAGTTGACAAAATTTTCACAATATTATGAATAATATTACAAAATTATGCACAATTTTTTTTTGATTATAATGGAATCGGCAACAGGGGCAGCCTCGTGACTCGCGTTACATGGGGTTGATTCTGACCGCTACCTCTATAACCACTGGGAGCTGCGCCCACCCCTCTATACAGCGCCAGGGTAAGTCTGGGGTATTTGAACTCGTGACCTTCAGTACACAGCCCTCCTTTCTAACGAACTTCACCGCAATGTGATTACCAACTCGCCTACCCCGTGGGGCTGCACAATTTTAACATTAGCTTACATTTACTTTCATTCATATTACTGTTCTCATTCAATGCATTGCCATATACTTTACAGATCATCAATATACAATATTCAATTAAATATTATCAATATGCAACATCCAATTAAACATTAAAACTTTGATCATGCCTATGAATCTAAACAAATATGATATATCATCCCCATATTCTGTTAAATAGGTTATTATGGATCAACTAAATAAATATTTGAACGACTCTTGGTTACTAGGTGGTATATTCTAGTGTTGCACTAATTGCCAAAAAATCGCGATAAAACCGTTTTTTATCGTGATTTTTTCAAAAAGAAGATAAAATCGGGTTTTTTTTGCCGATTTTTATGAAAAATCGCGAGTTTTTGGGAAAAACCAAGCTACCCCTGTCACAACATAGTTTTAAAAAACGGCCGTTTCGAAACGGAAACGGCTGAGTTGGTCCGTTCCATTGCCCTCCGGAGTGACTCGGTACAAAAAATGGCTCGGTTGGCCGAGTCAGCCATGACTCGGCCGAGTCATGGCTGACTC
>APFE030878477.1:175501-204601 GCA_000404065.3 Pinus taeda
ATTTTTTACAACGACCGAGTCATTGAAATCGAGCCGGCCGAGTCATTACCGTTTCGGAGTCAGAGTCGGAGTCCTCGGCCGAGTCGGAGTCGGAGTCGGAGTTTTAAAACTATGGTCACAAGTAGAGGACGTGGTCTACCTCATGTAGCTCCTAGTTCTTCAGCTTCTAGAGCAGTAGAGTCTACTGCCAACTCCACCGACATCTACATCTAGAATGGCAAAGGAAATCAGTAGTATTAGACTTTAATTATTTGGTTCATTTCATTGTATATGATATTATGACTCATGATATGAGATACATTATTATATTTTTTGTTGATATTTTGAGGCTGAGTTGGGAGTCATGAATCAGGACTTACTATTCAAGACATGATTCACTGTTATGTGTGATGTGGCACTAGAAATGATATTAAACATCTTATATATTAGTTGTTTTATCATATTTTTGTGTCAATGTATTTATTTTATGTTGTAGATGCTTTATATATTAAAAAAATTGCAAAAAAATGAATATTTTTGTATGTTACGGTTTTTCCAGATTTTTACCGATTTTTTTCCCATTTTTATGTTTTTTTCCCGTGCCGATAATATCCCGATAACGATTAGTGCAACATTGGTATATTCCATTCCTTGGCACAGATCTATGGGCCAAAAAACAGATCTGTCCTTGGATTAGTTTGGATCTGCTTTTGTTGTGCAGCTTTATACCAAAAAACAGATCCTGGTCAGATCCGATACTGGTATTTTATGGGGTGGAGCTCATCGGTGAAACTATGCCCCAATCCCAAAGATAACTGAGGCCTAACTCCAAAACCTATGTGCATAGACACAACACTTCAATGTGATTTGAACTGCAGGCCTCTGGTTTGGAAATTCTTCCAAAATAACTGGATCAAACCTGTGGTATCAAAATAATGTGACTGTACAGATTAAGAGCCACTTTTGGTACGACATCAGTAATCCTGCAATCTGCTTCACAAAATAATCCTAGATAAAATTCCATTAAAATCAACTATAAGTAAGGTTCTATATATTTGGTCTAGTGGTGCATTGCAAGTTCAACCTCGCAGTGATAACTGGTTTGAGTGTTCCTAATATGTCACTACCTTACTCAAGAACACTAGTATGTCCCTGTCGTGAAACTATATTTTTTAACAAATCAATCCAGATGAAGATATATAGGTTTTGTATGCAAGTTTTTTTAACTTAATCCAGGCAATTCCCAGGATAAGTATTTTCTGAGTACAGACAAAGGTTGGATCATTTTATCCGAGGCAGAAAAGAAAAGCCTTTGATTCGACACTTAGCGGGGTTGCATGATGATTTGCTATTGGTTTAGGGCCTATTTCATGGTGAATTGGATAATGAGTTGTTACTGGTTTAGGGCATATTCCATCTCTGTTTTATTTTTTAGTTCCTGCCACTACCAACCCTCCCAACTCAAACGACCCCACTTTGAAGTACATATCCTGGGTAAATTATGTGTACTAACTCTCATTTCGAGGATGGTACCCAGGGTGAACCAGATTCTTTAGGGCTCAATGCTGATACAACAATATACTCATCAAAAGCTCAATATGTCACTTGGGGATGTTGATCTTGGGTGGGGAAGATGACACTATTCCTCTCAACTGCACAAGCTAAACCCAATTGACTATGTATTATCTTTAATTATGGATAAGAAGAGTTCAAATCTGAGCCGCACTAAATATTAAATTTAAGTTGCTTTGGCCAATGTTAGGTGTTAGCTCTATTATGTAATGGGTAAAGGTAAGGATTTTGATTTATTGTTGATTTTCTTCCTTTTTATGTGTAATATGAATAAGCTTGTATTTTTTTTCTTAAAATAATCCCAGACAAAAGTTCTTGGAAAGCAGCCATAAGTAAGGTTCTATGTGTTTAGTCTAGTTATGTATTGCAGGTTTTGCCTCACAGTGAAAAGTCTTGTGGTTCTTCCCAATAAATCACTATATTGGCTGACTGCAACAAGTAATTTGTGGAACTAGGTTTTCTAACAACTCAATCCAGATTAAGATTATGGGTTTTATATCCAAGGTTTCTAAATTTTAACTTAATCCAATTAGTGGCTAGGTTAAGAACTTTCACTTTCTGAAGACGGAGAAATGTTGAACCATCCTACTTGAGAGAGGAAAGAAGATCCATTGCTTAGACATTTATTGGAATTGGATGATGATTTACTAGTGGTTTTTAAGGTTTGTGCCTATTTCATGTTTGTCTTAGTGTGTTGTCATTAATGAGAAATCTTGAGCTGTGCTGAATATCAATTTGTTTTGACAAAATGACAGGTGTTAACTTTAGTATGTAATGGTAAGAATTTCTTCTTGACTTTTCTTATTTTGAGTGCAGATTGGTACAGACTATGGATTATTCAGTCATAGTTTTTGACACCGCTCCAACTGGCCATACATTGCGATTGCTACAGTTTCCTTCTACTTTAGAAAAAGGGTTGACCAAGATGATGGCACTGAAAAACAAATTTGGAGGTCTCATCAGCCAGGTATTTACAGTGTGCTCACAGGGTTGGCCGCACATTATATAGGGGATTGATTTGGGACTTTTGTGTTTTTAACATTTAATACTGGTATCCACATGCTCGAAGAAAACGAGAATGAGATGAAATATTGAAATAGTTACTTTTTTAATCTGAACTGATGTCTCTCATCAAAATACATGATGATTGATAGGTGCAATAATGACCAACAATCATCTGTTTTCCCACTGTAAATCATGGGATCTCTAGATCTGCCAATGTATTCCATTTCCACTTACCATTTTCTTTTGTGAAGAAGATTCCTCTGTTTTGCCAAGAAGATCAAAAAATTCTGAATTCTACATTGTAAACATTTAGATGCCAAAAATCATCATGTGACATGTTACATTCTACATAAATTTTAAAATGTACTGTAAAGAATTCAGCATTTCAATTTAGAATTCTTCATTCTGTGGTTATAAAAAATCAGAAATTCAAAATTTGGAATTCTACATTATAAACAAACTCAACAAATTGAAAGCCACATTATCCTACAAGTGACAACTGGCAAGCTATCATAGATACTTGATCTGGCTTTTAAAATTTTTAGTGTTCATGCTTGTGGCGATCTACTTCAGCATATCACTTTTATAATAGACTTCTTAAGAAATCCATTGGGCACTCCCCCTCATTGTGAGTATGGTACACAGGGTAGACCAGATTATGCAGAAGCTTGAGGCTTTTTCTCAACAATATGCACATTAAGAGCTCAACATGTTACTTGCAGGAATTTTACCTAGGTCGGGAGGATAACACTTTCGTGCTCAACCACATGGGTGAGATCCAATTGATAGATTTAAATTCTTGTGCATATTTTTATTTTTTGTTTGTTACTTTGTCCGCAAACTGATGGAACTAACCTGTGGTCTGAGAAACTATAACCCAGGGACATTTACTGTCAAAATTACCTGTAGATTGCACTTGACTTGGGCTACACCAACCCATACTCATGGCCGGATTCGTGTCCATAGGGTTTAGAACCAGTGACTTTTACACCACAAAGTGTCTCAACAAAACACCTTGTCCCCAACTTCTCTATGCCCGGTGGGGATTGTGGAATACTTGGAGTTATGCCACATAAGGGTATGTGCCTTAGTGGCCACTGGATTTGCTTGTGGAAATTAAGGACGCTTGCAGGCCATCCACCATCGAGTGTGTGTCTCTCTTACTTTTGGAGGCTAAAGTGAAGAAGGTCATGATAGAGCACTATCCAAATTAACTAGAGGAAGAGATGGTATGCTATGTATTTTATGAATCACCATCTCATTGGAGCATCTTGTTGTTGTTGTCTAGGAGTGGAGGTCTGCTTGTTGGAAGGATGAGCCCTAACTCGGGATTTGGACGAGCAACTTCACGAGGGTCTTGTTGGAGGTGGGTATTGAACATCAGTGGGTTGCCTAGATCTAGGTTCTAATGGATGGAGGTGCTTCTTGTTGCCTCCATGGTATCCTAATCTGCTAAACATGAAAATATGACGAGTTCATATGAGTGATGTTCAGTCACGGAAGTGTTTGAACTTCAAAAAATGGAGGCATAGTGCCTCTCTCAGTAGTGCCAAACACCTTTGGTCTAGGTATTGAAAGAAGGTGGAAAAGAGACTTTTTGGACTCCCTATAGAGATCTTAATCTTTGGTAAATGATTGAGCTGACAAACTTATCCTCCTGCAGAATTTGATGGTCATTCTCGACTTAAGTCCATGCAAGCCCAGTCAAAATTGACCCAGGGTGATCTCGTGCATGTGCATCCAACGCTGTAATGTGTAAGGGGGTTGAACAGTGAGGCCATTTTTGAGCTTGAGGAAGTGCTTTGCTCCTGTTAGCAACAATAAGTTGTCTTTAGATTCAAGATCCCTTGTAAAACAAATGCATACCCCCTTTACAATAAATTGGTTTAATTCACTTGGGGGCCAATTCAAAAAAACAATTTCGAAATAAATTATGGCTGCTTAAAAGATGATGGCCCCTTTACGAAACAATCTCATATGTTCAAGTTCTAAATTTAAATGGGCAGATTTTCAAATTGCAGATAACGAAATTTATTGCACCTATCACCCCCTTCAACAAAAGTAACTCCATTTAACTACGTGCTAAATAGGAAAAGCTAGTGGACATAAAATTATTACACAAAGTAATTTGTTTGGATGAAACTTGGGGCTTGTGAAAATTAATTTAATAAACAAAACGATAGTTTTGTGAATTTGAAGGTCATTGCTACAAGATAGATCATGGAAAATCATTTGAATCATGACGCAAGAATGGATTGAATCCAACAATCAATGATGGCGCTAGAATCATAATCCACAGTGATACACTGTCTCCATGCGATCTCATAATAGACATGTGAAAACTTAGGAAACACAGCATAAGATGTTGCACCATCCATGGAGAATCAAATAAACACATGCTATGGAGAAATTGATTTTGGTTTAGAACCAAAACTGCTTCATTCCACAACAAAATACATGCATAAAATATGATGTAGAAGTTAATTCATGCAAGGGTTTATATAGTGGAAAACCTTGCGAGGAAACCCAAGGGATGTTTCCTCGCATTCACAGATGGTATCCCTAGTAAACTTGCCAGTATAGTGCACCTCACTCAATCGGATTTGAACTAGGCAATTGCTAGCATAGAACTAGCGAAATGCTCAAACATGGGTGACCCTTGGCTTAGCAAATCCCTTGGGCTTTTATATATATAATATATCTATATCTATATATATTTAGGCTTTAAGTCAAAGTCAAAATTGACTTGCCAAATCACTGTCTAAAATAGTCCTGCAATTTTGTCATTCGTCAACAGTCGTCAAATCAACCCTAACCAGAAAGTCAACAATAGTCAAAGTCTAGTCAAACTTCTCCAAAACAGCTTGGTCAAAGGAGAGAGAAACTTGGCCTCTATTGCTGGTCAAAGTCAGCCCAAAACAATCATCCAAACAGTATTCAAACTAGGTCAACTTGAAGTCAACTCTGTGGTCAAACATGCCTGTGATCAATGCAGGTCAAAGTGCCTAAAAATTCTCGGTTTCTGTGTCAAATAGTATGGCTTGCCAAAAACGAAAATTTCCCACAAAAATCACAGTCAAAGGATGAGTCAAAGTGCTTGGTCAACACTGGTCAAACCTTGTTTCAACTTTGAAATTTCCGCCTTGTAATCTGGTTAGAAATTCGTTCTCCTTTCCAACCACACATGTGAGATGAAGAGCTGCCCAATAGCTGTACGAACCAATTAGATGAGGAGAGAGAAGAATGTGTGAGTGAGTGAGGTGCCAAATGAGGTTGGAGGTCACTTATATTTATACAAGTCGTTGAGGGTGAAGTGACATGTGTCTTGGGCTTCATTAGCCTACATGATAATGTGGCTGACCTTGACCATTTGCACATGTGTGGGCATACATTCAAAAACACATTTCTGCTTGTCCAAATTTGATGATCTTTAGGTCAATTTTGGTTCTCTCGAAAAGAGGAATTCAATGCAATCATCATCTCCATCAAATGAGCTGTCCAAAGTGGAATTTGGCCCTAGTTGCCAATTTTAACACTCCCTCTCAACTAGGGAGAATTCCACCTTGCAATCCAGTCATCATCATCGATCATCATGCCATCTTGTCAACACGTACCATCTTTGTATCTCGTCTCTACTCTGCTGAACACTGATATAGATAATGAAGAAGAATCAATCGAGAGTGAGTGATAAGACCTTACAACTCTCCACTGACAAAAAGTCAGTCCAGGGGTAGAACCCTAATTAGACTTAATCCCAGATCAAGTTGTTGAACATCATGCATCCTAGACATAGGGAGTACGACAGTACATGGTGCGTCCATTTGTAGTGCTATGTTACCTATCCACTTTTCCCAACTCATTGGCCAGATGAGAGGTACTTCCCATGAGTTTCGGACTACATGGTTAGGATGTATGCTAGGGCATCCGCAGGAGAAGGTGAACCACTCATCCTGCTCATATGCCACAAGAGAAGGTGAACCACTCACCCTATGCATATATCATCAATTGTAGGGGAAGGTGAACCACTCGCCCTACACACATGTCAACCATCATGGCGTATCACAGGGGAAGGTGAACCACTCACCCTGTACATAGCGCACCTATAGGAGAAGGTGAACTTCTCACCGTATGGTCGCTCATAGTTCCAAGAACTACCCCAAGCCCCCAGGAGCTCGAGAGCTTAGTGTCCAACTCAAGCAGGATCCTCATGAGAGGGTCCTTCCACGCCTCTAAGTCTCTCTCGGAAGGCTAAAAATTTGACCTTCCCCAAGGGCTTCGTGAGGATGTCAACAACCTGCTCATCGATCTTGATGTGTTGGAGCCTTATTGCTCCCCATTGTATCATATCCTTGATAAAGTGGTTTCTGATATCAATGTGCTTGGAGCAGTCGTGGAACATGAGATTCTCTGAAAGGCGAATCCCACTTTGGTTGTCACAATAGATGACGGTGGTATCCAACACGTGGTCAAATAGCTCACTAAAGAGCTTGTCAACTAAACAACTTCACAACAGGCCATACTAGTTGTAATGTATTTGACCTCAGCGGTGCTTAGAGCAACCGATTTCTGCTTCCTGCTCATTCAAGAAATCGAAGCATACCCCAACGAGAAGCAACATTTTGACGTGCTCTTTCGATCCACCACACTGCCAGCCCAGTCAATATCAGTGTATCCATGTAGCCTCAAATTCTCGTAGTGTATCTCAACCCATAGTTGATTGTGCCACGGAGATATCTTAAGAGATTCTTAGTAGCGATCCAATGTATGTGATGAAGCTCAACCATAAATTGACTCAACGTATTCACAACGAAGCACATGTTTGTACAAGAGTTTACCAAGATTATCAAGGCCCTCACAAGTTGTTGATACTTGGAAGGGTTTGCCAATTCGGGCCCAACAACACTTCCACATAGCTTCTTGAAGTCGAGTTCCATCGGAGTAGAAACAAACTTGCAATCCATCATCCCACATTTCTCGATCAACTTCACAATGTATTTTCCTTGAGAAAGGAAAATCTCGCTTGGCTTTTGCTAGACCTCCAAGCCTAGGAAGTAGTGCATCAATCCTAGGTCCTTCATCTTGAACTCGGAAGTCAACTCCCTCTTGCATTGATAAATGAGAGGGTCCACACCAGTTAGAAAGAGATCATCAACATAAAGGACCAAATTGAGAGGCATATCCTTTTCAACCTTGAAGTATAGGTTTGGATCAACATAGCTCCTCGTAAATCCCAACTTCATAAGATAACTGTCAATCCTCTCATACTAAGCCCTAGGGGCTTGCTTCAACCCATAGAGGGATTTCTTCAACTTGCATACATGTGTCCTTTGATCTTGTACTTTGAACCCTGAAGGTTGTTCCAAGTAGATTTCATCCTTAAGCGAGCCATGCAAGAAAATTGTCTTGACGTCCATTTGATGTAGGCTCCATCCTTAACTGGCAACTAGAGCAATGATAGATCAGATAATGGTATATCGGGCAACTGGTGCAAATATCTTGTCATAGTCTGCTCCTTCCTTTTGAGAGAAGGCTCGAGGAACGAACTTGGCCTTATATTTTTTAACACTCCCATCAGTTCCATGTTTGATTTTGTAAAGCCATTTAGAGGTGACCATGGACTTGTCCTTGGGTCTAAGCAAAACATCCCATACATCATTCTTGATTGATTCGTATTCCTCATTCATTGTATCCTTCCATACTTGGTGCTTTATGGCTTCTTCGAACGTGCATGGTTCAACTTGAACGATAGTACTCATAGGAGCTAGGTATCCTTGATACTTGTTTGGCTTCTTACTTTCATGAAATGTCCCTCTTGGAGCAGAATGCCTTTCAACATCTTCAAGAGTATCTTTGAGCCATAGAGGTCGTTTCCTTGAGTTAGAGGGATCACCACTTGGTGGATCAATAGGATCCAACACACCATCAACATCGGGCATAGGCTCATCTGTCGGAGGTGCATCTTGTTTTTTCGCATCATCATCATTGCCCTTTTGTGGAATGGGAAGATCTCTGGCTTTCCCAAGGGTAGTATCTTCATCAAAGGTGACATCACAACTTACATCCACATCTCTTTGACTAGGCACATAGATTCTATATGCCTTTGAATTTTCATTGTAGCCAATGAATATACCCTTCTTCCTAGAGGCTTCCAACTTGTTCCTTTTCTCTTTAGGCACATGAAAATACACAGGACAACCAAATATTCTAAAATGAGAAACATCAGGTTTATTACCAATGAAGACCTCCTTGGGTGTCTTGAAATCCAATGCTTGACGCGGGCTCCTATTTTGAACATATACAACAGTGTTGGCAGCTTCTCCCCATAAGAAATTTGGTAGACCTTGATCATGGAGCATGGCACGGGTGGCTTCCATGATTATTTGATTCTTCTTTTCAGCAATGCCATTTTGTTTAGGAGTGTATAGAACAATTGTCTCCCTCTTATTGCCAGCCTCTCTGCAAAAGTCATTGAATTCATTTGATTCATATTTGGTTCCATTGTCGGTCCTCAATATCTTGATCTTCTTCCTTGTTTGATTTTCCACTAAGGCTTTGAAAGAATGGAACCATTTGAACAGTTCATCCTTCTTCTTTAAGAAATAGATCCATGTTTTGCGTGAGAAGTAGTCTACAAAGATTGCATAATATAAGTATCCTCCCAATGATGTTACGGGCAACATACTAGATAGGTCAGAGTGGACCAATTGGAGAATATCGATGGTCTTGCTTTTACTAGAAGGGAATGGTCCTTTTGAAAATTTCCCAGGTGCACAACCCTGACAAACACCTTCATGGTTCATATTAAACTCGGGCATACCTGTGACCATCTTCCTTACCCTAGGTAAGGCTTTGTAATGCAAGTGGGCAAACCTCTGGTGCCATAGTTCGGATTGAAGGGAAGTATCACTGGCCAAAGCTCCCAAAGGGCTTTCTCCAACTTGATAGAGATCGTCAACCCTAAATCCAAGAGGAAATACATCTTAGGGTTTTTTTGCCAAATATGTACCTTTCTATCAATGAATGCTACCTTGAAGCCTTTATCTTCCATCGCAGATATAGACACCAGGTTCTTCTCCAAATCAGGCACATACAACACTTCTTGTAGATGAATGGTTTGACCTTGATTCAGGTGAAGAGTGATAGTACCTATCCCTTTCACGGGGTAAGTGGCATTATCTCTAAGAATAGTCATCAAATTAGTCTTTTTTTCAACCAAATTTGAGAGGGCTCCCTTGTACCTAGTGAAGTTCCTTGAGACTCCACTATCATTCAACCAATGATCCAAAGTATCCATAGGAGAGGCAGTAGATAGAGTGGAAATAAGATAGAATTCATCTTGTTTTTCTACAACATTACTTTCATCATACCTGGTATTTCTCATCCTTTTGGGAGGTCGACCATTTCCATTTCAATTAGTGGGAGCACTCCTCTTTCCTTTGTTGTCGAACCTATTGTTCCTTTGATTGCCATTGCCTTTGAAATTGTTGTTGTTGTTATTGTTGTCATCCCTTGGAGAATTTTTCTTGTGAGGGCATTCTCTAGCATAGCGACCGAGCTTGTTGCAATTGTAGCACCTTCCTTTTCTTCCTTCTTTGAATCCCTTCTTGAATCCTTAACCCTGTCTTCTTGGACCAACATTATTCTTCCTCTCTGCATGAGCAAAGAAAGTAGTAGGTTCATTTCCATTTGAGGGCTTGTCTCTCTCCATCATCCTAGTCTCCTTTTGAGTGCTTCTAGCCATAACTCATCGAAACCAGGTATCTTGTCATTGTTGAGAATGGCGGTGACAAATACATCCCATGGTCTTGGAAGACCTCCAAGGGTAATGAGCGAGAGCTCCCTGTCAGAAATAACTTCTCCAATAGATAGCAAGTCATTCTTGATTTGTGTTATTCTCATGAAGTAGGATTGAATAGACTCCCCTTTATCCATTTTGATATCCTTCAACTTGTTTTTGAGAAAGAGGATTTGATTTGCATTGTTCACTTTGAACATCCCAATCAATTTATTATATATCTCCTTAGAAGTTCCCAAATCAAAAATATAGGTAACCAAATGCTTTTGAATAGAGTCGATCAAAATTTTCTTTGCTTTGACCTCACCTTTTTTATACTTTGTCTTAGCAGCAACCAATGTATTTGAAGGGGGCTTCATCACTTTTCCCTGCACATAGTCCACTGTCCAATACTTCATGTTCCTCTAAAGTCAGGTCCAAAGTCATCTTCCATGCATGATAGTCAAATTTATTTTTGAACTTGTCCTCAGTTTGTCTTGAAGTAGGATGAAGAAGCCATGGGGACTTGTCCAATATAGCTTGGGCTTTGTCTTCACCTGGGCTCTGATACCATGTTAATTTTAGTTAACGATGGTATGTTCTATGCTTAGCACAATTACTTCAATGTTCCTTTAGCAGCCCAATGACAATTTCCAATTTAGTTTTCCAATAGAAATCATATTAACCGTAAATCACATTGATAATAACTGTAGACACAACATGAATAAAAAAATGCAGAAGACAAGCAAAGACAAGAGGGCACCAGATTTGGCGAATGCTAGGGAAAAACCCCAAGATTGGGAAAACCCTTTGATCAATTCTTCTTATTATTATATCAAATGTTCAACAGAGAGAGAGAGTACAATAATACAAAAGTCAAAGTCAAAACTAACTTGCCAAATCACTGTCCAAAACAGTTTTGCAATTCTATCCTTGGTCAATAGTAGTCAAATCAGCCCTAACCAGAAAGTCAACAATAGTCAAAGTCTGGTCAAATTTCTCCAAAACAACTTGGTCAAAGGAGAGAAACTTGACCTCTTTTACTGGTCAAAGTCAGCCCAAAACAGTCATCCAAACAACAGTCAA
The DNA here is from genome assembly GCA_000404065.3 of Pinus taeda. Taxonomy (NCBI): domain Eukaryota; kingdom Viridiplantae; phylum Streptophyta; class Pinopsida; order Pinales; family Pinaceae; genus Pinus; species Pinus taeda. The sequence goes on from APFE030878477.1 coordinate 186,918, forward strand.
ACTTGGTCAACCTGAAGTCAACTTTGTGGTCAAACAGGCTTGCAGTCAAGACAGGTCAAAGTGCCCAAAAATTCTCTTTTTTTCTGTGCCAAATAGTACAGCCTGCCAAAAAACGAAAATTTCCCACAAAAATTGCAGTCAAAGGATGAGTCAAAGTGGCTGGTCATCCCTGGTCAAAACCTGCTTCAGCTCTGAAATTTTGGCCTTGTAATCTGCCCAAAAATTCGTCCTCCTTTCCAGCCACACATGTGAGATGAAGAGCTGCCCAATAGCTATACGAACCAATCAGATGAGGAGAGAGAAGAATGTGTGAGTGAGTGAGGTGCCAAATGAGGTTGGAGGTCACTTATTTTTATACAAGCTGTTGCGGGTGAAGTGACATGTCTCTTGGGCTTCATGAGCCTACATGATGATGTGGCCGACCTTGACCATTTGCATGTGTGGGCATAAATTCAAAAACACATTTTTGCTTGTCCAAATTTGATGATCTTTAGGTTGATTTTGGTACTCTCGAAAATAGGAATTCAATGCAATCATCATCTCCATCAAATGAGTTGTCCAGAGTGGAATTTGGCCCTAGTTGCCATTTTTAACATTTTTTTCTTCCTAGAGTGATTCCTTCATAATAAATGCACCCAATACATCGCTTTCTTTGAAATTGCCATCCTTACTAACCATGTAAACATTCTCAAGATACTTGATTCTCCATGTTTTTAATCCTCACATCATGCCTAACTTAAAACCCTGATGCTATATCTTTTGCTTTCAATGCTTCTTGCCATTTCCCCACTTCTCCTTCACATTCACTTAATATTTTGCTGCCATCTTCCATCTTGCATTTTGGTCTCATATCTTCTTTCCATAGAAGCTATGGTGTTGAAGGATGCTTGGCCACCTCTTACTGTTGTGGATATATAGGATTACCCCTTGATACCATTCTAGACCCTTCAATGAGCTACACAAGCTTCCACCTCTAGAAAGAAAGCAAAGGAAAATGTGGAGCTCTAGGCTAGTTCAAATTGTTGTTGTACTTGAAACTCTTTGGCTTTGGTGCTTGTTACCGCAAAACATAGCACCTTAGTGCAAAGCCTCACCAAGTATTCTAGTTTAAGGGCAACAATGGGATCAATCACCACTGCCACCTTAGTAACTATTCCCTTGTTCTGTGGTTGGATATTATCCCTAGAAGGGAGGCTTCCCCAATAGATTTCAGAGATCACATAACCCAGTAATCCTAGGCTAAATATCCTCTTTTATGCTAATAAAATCATCCAATGATAATGTTTAATAAGTAAGGCTCTCTATGAGATGAGATATAATTCCAAGGTATTGAGTTCAAATGATGAAATGGCTAAATCTAGAGGGTTCAAATAGTCTTGGAGAGGCTAAAATAGTTTCCCAAAGACATAACATTTAAATTATCAACTGCTGTTATAAATTAGGCTTTTCTAGTAGAGTAATTTACTGCATCCAAAATTTACAACAACAATAAGAAAATAACCTGAAATTGACAATAAGCAAGAAATAAACGAAGGCTATTTCATGGGTAAACAAGGAAATGGATTACAAGGAATTTTGATGGTTGAAAATGCAGGAAACATCAAATAAAACCCTAGACATCAGCCCAAAAGAGTGGCTGAAAAATGCATGCAAACTGATATTTTTGCCTTTTCAATTTAGTATCTGCCAAGCCTAACCTTAGGACAATAAGGTCCAAGGTATTATATGCTATTAAATGTGGATTCTTCTTTGGATTACAAGGAACTTTGATGGTTGAAAATGCATGAAACAATAGATAAAACCCTAGACATCAGCCCGAAAGAGTGGCTGAAAAATGCATGAAAACTGATATTTTTGCCTTTTCAATTTTAGTACTTGCCAAGCCTAACCTTAGGACAATAAGGTCCAAGGTATTATATGCTATTAAATGTGGATTTATTTTCTTGATATGTACTCTTCCTGCTATTCACAAGAATCGTGGAAGATTCAACATAGTCAAATTAATTGTTACAAAGGCGGCTCCCCATGGTGCATCATGTCACAATGAGACTTGAGCTTGGGTGGGGAGGTTATCATTAAACCCTCCCCACCACCGGGGATACACTCATTTGACCATATTAAATGTGGATTTTGTCGTAACCTAACTCTAATTTTCCTCAGAAAACATAAAATTAGAAATTTAGGGTCTTAAATTTTATTTGAAGATGATTGACACACTAGTGGACTAGTGCCTTTCATAGCCAAGGGGGCTAATGGAATCAAAGGGTGAGGTCTATGGAAGAAGACTGATTGGAACAAGTTATGAGAGAGAAAAGGCTACAATGAGGTTTCTCTTTATCAAAATCCTAGCGACTTTGAATGAATTGGAGATAAAAAGACAAGCTATACTAAGGTTCCTTTATGGAAGCTTGATGATAATTTTGCAAAAGGAGATGTCATAGCCATAAAAGATTCAACACATATGGTACAAATTTGAGTGAAACCCTAATTCTGCAACAATTACGAAATGGAAGAAGATACTTACAATAAACTTGCAAAAATCACCATAGAAACACAAGCATCATCCAAGAGAAATTTCCTTACAATCACAATATTCTCCCTAAGACAATTCAATATGTCAATACTCCATTGTGTCCAAGAGAAAAGAGACTACTAGTGCACACTCTCAAATGTGTGAGTGTGTTACAATTATTCAGCTCTAAATTGACTTCCCTCTATTTATAGGAGGGCAACCAAGTTGATTTAGTCCAATAATTGACAGAAATCTCTAAATTTAATAAAATATGCGATTACAAATTAAGTAGCTCACAAGCGACCCTCAAATATAGCTATCTCAACCATAAAATGTAACAGTAAGCCTCCTAACAACATGTTTGAGCAAAAAATCTTCCAAGGGAGTTGTCATCCTCAAAATATGCCATGGATGACTCAAAGAGATGCTCCTCACTCAATAGCTCATCTTCTCATCAATAAGGTGCCTAGTCATTGAGGAAAACCCTCCTTCAACAAGACGTCGTCATGAATCAAGCCCACATCATCGATCCTAGTCACATGAAGAGGATGCCTATAAGGCTAGGGCATGATGTCATTATCGCGAAAGGTGTACCGTCCCTTCCAGAGGGACCTCAAGTCATCACATCAAATCTACTCAACAATAGGGAAACACTTATTAATGAGGTGCAAGGCCATCTTGTGGTCTTTGGGGTACATCAGTTCTCTAGCTAACATTTAACTTTGGCGCCCATGTGTTTGATTTTTCTACAATAAACAAAATAGAAACCAATTTTGTCGATTTGATAATTAATTCTAATGATCTTCAATTAATTTGTCTTGTGCCACACACATCATTAAACAATTATACACATAAACCCTCAATAGTAATGCAATGAAAACGTTTGTAACAAATAAGATCATAAAGAGACAACCATGCACAAAAGAGACAATGAATTTTCCGTGGGAAACCCAAACTTAGGAGAAAACCTAACAACTCTTTTTCTAGGAGAAATTCTTCTTCAACAAGGTTTACAATAAAATGTCTAGAAATCTGTGCCCAAAACAAAGTCCAAATTTTAGCTATTTCATCATTTTTATGCTCCCACGAGTGCCTTCTATATAAGAGAGATGATGAGTGAGTGAGAAAAATGACGTGTCACATCATGTGTATATAGACAAGTCGAATGGGTGCATTTATCCCAAGGACACACCCTTTCATGGTGTGGTCAACTTGGCCCTTTTGTGCCTACATTGTTGGAGAATGTAATTAGTTTCGGTGTTCATAATTGTCATTTGACTCATGTCCTGATGTAGTTCTTATATATTTTTCAAAATATAAAAAGAAAATGATGTAAATATCAAAAGAAATTACTTGTTATTAGGTCAAGCATCCATTGAATGCTTCTAGGGTTTACATGAGTCAAAGAGCCATTATTATATTGTAAAAGACCCCTTTGGGCATTTGTATCAAGAAAGAAAAAATATTTTTGCATATAGAAATGTCTCGGACACTCCCAAGACCAAGTCGGCCATCCCAACATAAATTGGCCTAGAGAGGGCTTGTGAGGCCTCTTGGAAGGCTATAAAGGAGAGGAATTTGACCTCATTTGAGATATAACAAGCACACATCTCTTTGGATTCAGTCTGCAACTAAAAGAGGCCGTGAAGGTCTGTTATAGGCTGGAAGAGCCTAGTGAAGGTGGAGTCAAGCCCTAGAGAAGTTCAAATCTATGCTTTATGTTTGTAGCAACTCAAACATGCGAGAGGACTAGGGTTTTTGGGCTTGCAACAGGTGTGAAATTGCAAGAAGAAATGACGGACTAGTCTTGCAAGAATGAAATGCTAGACAAGCCTCCTTTTGGATAGGTTCTGCTTCGCTGCCCTTGTAGACTTTGTCTTGTATTGCAAAAGGAAAAATTAACTGGCTATCTTGGTTCTTGGTGGTAGTCTTAGGTCTTGGTTTTGGTCTTGGAAGTCTCCTTTGAATTGATTCTATGAGAAGAGAAGTTCTTTCTGGGTTTTCTCCTTGGAGGGTTTTTGCCCTGGCTTGGAGCCTATATCTTGTGTGCATCTTTGTATTGTTGTGATCTTCACTGTCTTGGCCTATAACACAGACCTTAAGAGTTATTCGAGATATGTCTGGATTATATGCCATCCAGGCTATGCCAAAAACTAGAGAAAAGGACCTTTCCTTTTATGAAGGCAACTCTCATCCCTTTGTGTTCCAAGGCAGATATAGATACCAAGTTCTTTAATCCCTGTACATACATAACATCGTGAAGAAGAACGGTTTCCCCATAATCCAAATGAAATTTGACAGAACCAAAACCCTTCACAAGATAAGTAGAGTTGTCTCCAAGGATGATCTTTAGATTAGTCTCCCTCTCAACCAAATTTGAGAGGACTTCCTAGTGCCCAAAGAAATGTCTAGAAGCCCCACTATCTACCAACCATCATACAAATTTGGAGGAGAGGAACTAGAAAGAGCAGAAATACGAATAGATTCAGATTGAGTAGCAGCTGCATTATTTTCATACCTGTAGTTCCTTGATCTCTTTTGAGGATGATGTCCTTCTTCACGATCATCAGGAGCATCTCCTTTTCTATCATTAATCCTGTTGTTGTTGAAGCCACGATTGTGGTTGTAGTTGGACCTTGGAGCATCTTTATTTTCTGGACATTCTCAGGTATAGTGACCATGCCTGTGGTAGTTCAAGCATTCAATTATTCTTCCTCTTCGATTGGAGTCTTTTGATTCAGGGGCAGGATTTCTTGAACCAGATGGTCTTCCTCTTCCTTTTCTCTTCTTGTCTTGTGCAACAAATGTAGGGCTCTTCTTCTTCATGCTTTTGAATTCTCCTTCTAGATATCATCTTGGTTTCTTCTTGAGTGCATTTACCAAGAAGCTCATCAAAGGTTGAGAACTTATCATTGTTGCTTATAGTAGTAATGAAGGTTTCCCAGATAGGAGGAAGGCCTTGAAGAGTAACAAGCCCCAACTCTCTATCAGATATAGGTTCTCTAGAAGTCTGCAATTGATCCCTTAGTTGGGATATCCTTATGACACAGGATTGCATAGATTCCCCCTTGTTCATCTTCATGTCCTTGAGTTGATTCTTCAAGGAAAGAATGTGATTCAAATTATTGACCTCATACATCCCAACCAACTTGTCATAGATATCCTTAGACTCCTTCAATTTTCCAACATAAGTAAGCAAATTATCTTTCAAAAAATCAATATTAATTTTCTTGGCTTTGATCACACCTTTCTTATAATAATAATAATAATAATATCCATTTTTAAGGTCACAGCCAAGCCAGACACCAAATTGGTGTATGAGACCCCCCTGTTTGTGGGACAAGGGACCCACCTTCACGCAGTGATTTGACTGCTAAGTCTATGAAGGCATACATACTCTACCCCCCTCTGGTTTTGAACCTGTGACCTCTTAGGAGGAAACACATGCTCTTAACCATTAGGCCCACTCAAGCTGTTTGGCAACAACAATGGTGTTTTCCGGTGGCCCAGGAACTTTTCCTTCAACACATATTCCAAAACATCATTTTCATCCAATATCACTTCTAACTTGATCTTCCAAGCAACAAAATTTGATGAGTCACCCAAGTTCTCTATATCCTTGGGGTGTGAGGTAGACATTTTGACCAAGTAGCTTCTTCCAAATATATTCCTTCAAAGATGATTGTTTTAGTCTCTTGTCTCCTTGGGCTTGTCTTCACCTCAACTTTGATTCTATGTTAATTTTCCACTGTTCTATGCTAGCGCGCAATCACTTAGCCCCATTATTTCTTCAATTAGCAATCACTTTTAGATAAATTTAATCTTCCAATATCAATGAGCAATTGTAGATAGAATAGTAAATCCAATGTACAATAGATGACAACCAAGAACAATAACTAGAGACACAAGATTTGGTCAAATCCCAGGGAAAAACCCCACAAGGGGGAAGCCCTTTCAAATTCTTCTTCTATTAGATTGTCATCAAATGTTCAGCAGAGAGATACAATGTTCCAAATCATCAATAATGAGTCAAAGGTCAACATCTTCGACTATCAAATTGAACTAACCAATATCCAATGAGAGATGAACCCAAAAGTCAAATCTGATCCAAAGTCAAAGTCTGCAATTTTGTCAAAGTCAACAGCAGTCAAAGATCGCCTAATCAGTCAATGTTTTCACTAGTCAAATTAGCTTCAAATCACCTTGGTCAACAACCAAAATATTCAGCCTCCTTTGCTGGTCAAACTTCAGTCAAAACAGTCCCAAAAAGACTAGGTCAAAGGAGAGAGAAAGCTGTGGTCAAACTTTAGTCAACAAACCTGCAGTCAACCCAAGTCAAAGTGCCCAGAAAACTTCAGTTCCTTCACCAAGAAATTTGGCCTCCAAAAATCGAACTTTTGCAAGTCAAACCAAGTCAAAATGCCAAGTCAAACTTGGTCAATGTCTGCCCAAACAAAAGTCAACGCAGAAAAATCAGAATTGGCCTTCTTCCCTTTGCATGTCTGAATTTGGACTCCTTGCTTCAGACCTGTATGAACCAATCAAGATAGGAGAGAGAGAAGAGATGTGTTTATGTGATGTCCAAAATCAAATGAGGTGACCTTGATTGTATTTATATGTGATTTTGGAGACCCAATTATGACTTTAGGCTAACCTGTACTTTTGTGTACTTGTGGGTTTTTCATTGAAAATAATATTTTTCCGATCAAATTAAATTCTTCCAAGGGCAAAGAGAGTCTTCTCAGGATGAGGAAGGCTGTTGAAAGGAGGGAACTTATCCCCGTGCTGCCAAATTAACATGATGTACCAGTTATTGGTTGCTATATGGATTGCTGTGTGGAATTTGTGATTGCTATTGATAAAATATATTGTAGATGATTCCATTAGTTTTTTGACATCTTAGTAAGTGTAGATTAATAGAGCACATTAAGTAGGTTAAATCTGTTGTGATGATGTACAAGACTGTGAGTTATCATGACAATTATTGATATATCTAATGGCTTTTTGATTTAAGCTTTCTTTTAATATATTCTGTTAAAGTCTGAATTATAATGCTTCTAATTGGGGCATTAGTCAATTAACAAGTGGAGTTTTAGTTTTAGAATAGTTTTATGGGAAATGTCATTATTCTATTCAAATTATATTCACTAATTTGAAGATTATATGCTAGATAACTAGAATGTTTGGCGTAAATGATGAATTTGGAGAAGATGCTATAATGGGCAAGCTTGAAAGCATGAAAGATGTGATTGAACAAGTCAACAAGCAGTTTCGTGACCCGGTAAGATTCTATCTTCATTAATTTCAAGTATATTTTTGCTTTGTCAAGTTTTAAATTTATGTTTTAAGTCCTTTTGTTGTGCAAAAAACACAATTGTAAGTAAATTGTGTTTAAATCAGAGAACTGAGATGTAATATAGCCTGCCAACCATACTCAGTAACATGCAAAATATTTTGAGGAAGTCATGACATTAAGAGTGCAATATTTATCATATGTTGAATTTAATGTATTTAGGGACACCACCAAGTATTGAATTGCAAATTGATGAGATGAGATGGGTGAAATGGTGACGAGATTGAAATCATATTACAAGTGCTCGATTCATTTATTAGAAATACCACAAGCATGCCTATCATTTTTTGATAAAAACTCTCCTCTTCATTAACTTTTGAAATAAGTTCATTGTTGGCAATAAGACCATTGTTGTAAATTATACTCTAATAAACTTGATTTCCATGTTGCTTGATGCATCAAGAAACATTTATACAAAGAACAAGCAAGCTTTAGATGAAATTTTTGACAGGGGAACCACATGTTGCTTGATGCATCAAGAAACATTTATACAAAGAACAAGCAAGCTTTAGATGAAATTTTTGACAGGGGAACCACATGTTGCTTGATGCATCAAGAAACATTTATACAAAGAACAAGCAAGCTTTAGATGAAAATTTTGACAGGGGAACCACAACTTAACACTTAGAGTCATCAAGGAAACTAAGACCTAATAAGCACATAGTCTATTACTACTTTATAGAATTATGCAAAGCCTTTGACATGATACGTAGGCATCTAGTATTTCTATAGCTTCAAGGTTCACGCTTTCCGTACAATATCACCATGGTGATGATTCATTAAAAAGAGTTATTTGGTAAATTTGCACGTCTACAGGACCTAAACACAATATCTACAACTATATTGGTGTCAAACAAGAGTGTCCATTCTCACCTTCACTCTATGGTATTACACAATAAGCTAGAGAGGATTATCTCATGCTGGATATTTCCAAATAGTAGATGCGTACTCTTTTGAAGCTACTATTATCGACATTATGCTTTTTGTGAATGCTGTTATGGAACGAATGATGGTAGGTCCCCACAAGTACCTTGCATTCTGAGTATTTTTTCTATAGGACCCCAATTATCCCTTCGTAATGTTATTAAGCAAATGCTAGATCCAAATTTTGTCATTATGTAAATATTTTACATGGTATCTAAATTCTCATCCCAATTTTGTGCATGACAACCATGGTGTGAAGCAGTGTTATCAAGACTGGAGCAAACTGGTTTGAACTAACTGGTCTGACTGGTTCGAGGCCAAAACTGGTTCGGACTGGTGACCTGAACTGTTTTTGGCTGGTTTGGTACTAAAACGGCCGGTTCTTGTACGAAACCGGTTGGTTTGGTACCAAACTGACTTTTTTTCATGGAAATGGCCAGTTTGGTACAAAACTGCTCGGTTTTGTACATTGTTGCCAAGGACCCTTTGAATGCAATTTTTTTTTCAACAAAACAATGATTTATTTAATTTTTAACACTACCATGAAATGACTTGGGATGTTTGAGAGTGGTTTCGAACCCATTGAATTTCATATGGAGAAAGTAGAATTTTATATCTCACTCAAAATCCAGTAGACAACAATTTTCTAGGATTTCAGGATTGAGGGGATTGCAACGCCACATTGGATTTTGTCATGTACGAGGGTATGGAACTAGTATTTAATCAAGAGCACCAATCCCTCTATGTACCTTGATGTTAGTGACATCATTGTCAAACTCCTCTATCACGAGCCTACTAAAAAAAGTACCCATCACTCAAACAAAGTCTTGACTTGACATGCTATGCTTTTTCTATCTTATTTTAATGCTTAGAGGGTGATATTGATCACAAAGATACCAATATAGGCAATGATTTTGATGATGTGTAGGTATTTGTTGTAGCATATTTTTTTTGGATGCTAAAGGCCATGTGGAGCTTGTTTGCTGATGTATTTTCGGTTTAGAGATGGATTGCACTTGGTGCTATTTTGGTTATGTGCACCCTTACATGCTATATAAATGAGAACTTTCACTTATTTGTGTATAAATGGTTTGGATTCATATGGATGCACATGAATACATATGTTTTTATTTAAAATTTGAATATTTTATGTGTTTTTGGTTGACTGGTTTTTTGGTCTGGTCTTTTTGTTGGTTTTCGTCCGGTTCTGACTGGTTCCCAGTCCAGGGGGGTCTTCTGGTTCAATGATCTTCCAGTTCAATGACTGGTCCGGTTTTGATAACTATGGTGCAAGGACCCCATTAGCCATGGGATGTGTTTGAATTACTGTGCATTTTTTGAGAGTATCACTGAAATTTTGTACAATTCTAATGATTTGACAATATGGGTTGAAGCTTGTAAATGAAAAATATGCAATAGTTAGAAGTTCACGTATTAACAGATTGAAGTGGATGGATTACCTCAGGCTGATGTAGGTTTTATAAATGATATTGGAATATATGTGGGTGGTTTGGAGGAGAGAGTGGCCTATCCCATGATGTTTACATGATAATGGGATTATGAAAAGGATTTCCCATCGTGAGAATATATTGTAGCCACTCTTGATATCTCTCACCTCTCATATACCATGCCAGGTAAGACTGACTAAATTATTTTCTGGTGAGTGAGCCTCCATAAATTGGTTGTTGAAGAAAGAAGAAGATGCACACGACACAAGAGGGATGTGCCATGTACTGAAGTTTTTGAAGGAGAGCACCTTGTTGTGTAGGAGTGATTGAGGGTGATATTCTTTGGGCAAGGACATTGTGAGTGTGACATCCATGAAGGTTAGCTGTTTTGGGTTGTGGGGTAATATAAATCCAATGATTAAACCTATGAAATTATCTTTGCAATGGAGTTACATGGTTCAGAGTGAAGTATTGTTATTCCGTATATAAATGTAAGAGCCTTCTCAAAACTATGGAAGTAGCTGCATATGCTTTTGAAATATCCAATGGATTGTGAAGTCTTGATTATGAATAATCTCCAAGATGACTTGTTTAAGAGTAACCACAAATTTGAGTTATGTAAACAATATCTTATTTATCTGGCCTTTAATAGCCATCAGCCATCAAGGCTAGTGTAAAGCAATGGTAAGAAATTTGCTTGAGGGATATCTAGTCCTGTATTCCTAAGCATGTAAAGGGAGTCTAGGCATCCTTGGTGTCTTCTATGTTGAGACTTGAGAAATGCTTGACAACTTGTGCATTTACATTACGCTACTTGATAGGGATCTTTTTGATGAGGGATCACCCTAGTTTGGAAGGAGAGCAAACTCTTTGGCCATATGGTTTGCTGTTTCTCAAAGTTAAGTGTGGTAATCCCATTATGTTGTTTAAGATGAATAGCAAAGTTCTTGAGATGTACTGTATTGTTTTATAAGTTTATGAAGGTAAAATGAATGAGAAACATTAAGGTAGTGTCAACGTAGCCAGTGAAACTAGTGTCTTGTGTTGGCTTGCACATAAATAGGCAATGCAGTACTTCCAACAAAAGGGAGAAATCTCAGGAGAGAGGTCAATTGGCCTTTGCAAATGGAGAATTGGTTATGAGGAAGCACAAAATCTCTTAAAAGGCAAACACCATTAAGAATTGGATTTGAGATGCACATTTTGAAGATGGCAAACTTGTTGTCTTGCTACTTCATTATTTGGAAGGAGCTTTAGAGTTTGAGTAATCTCCTAGAATGATAGGGGACTGTCTAGGTATACTTGTGAAGAATTGCAAATATCCCCCTTTGTACTAATTTAACAACACTCACAAAAACAACTTAACAAGGGAATATGTTATGGGCAGCATGTCCATTGTTGATCATCGTCTAGAGCTTTGTCAAATGATAGGCCATAAGTCCATTGACACACTTTCGTTTTTGTGGAATTGTATAATAGATACAATTGTTAAAATGCAAATAACACCCAAGGTAGGTCACTAAGTGCAATTAATGATAATTCATAAATATTTAATTTGAAAAAGTTAATCTGAATATATTAATTAATTTAAACTTTTTGCTTTTATCCTTGTAACTTCTCCACTTTTAGCCTCGCTTTTCAGCCAAGTTTTCCCTTTATGAAAGTGATAGCTCTTCGGTTTTTCTTTCCATCCAATTTTAAGTTTTATGGATGGGCTTTATTTAGAAAGGCTACCAATTGTACTATAGAATGTAAAAATTCTATACGTGACAAACACTTGTCTCTCTCTTGTTTGTGTGATCTTTCTTCTTGTTTTTTAGTGTTCATTGTTTTTCCATGTTTTAGCCATGAGCATACATCAGTGGTATTAGAGCATCCGATTAGGGCTTTGGAATTTTGCTGTTCTGGTTACTTTGGAGTTCCCCTTGTCCAAAGTTCTCATTTGAATTCTGTTTCAGCTTTTTCATTATGGATAATTTTCCTATTCATTGTTTTTCTAATCAACAGAATCAGCTTATTTTATTTGGCCTGGAACTTACAGTCTAGATCATTTTGTCCTTTTTAATAGTCTGTTCAATTTCAGCCTTTCTACGCTGATTTTATGCAACTTTGGCAAGTGTGACAAAATCAACTTTCTTTTTTTGTCCAAAATTTTCCTGGAAGTTAGATTTCGGTATCAAACACATTCTTTCCTTCTAAAATATCCTATTAATTCCCACTTAGACCAATTTGGCATGCTGATCATGTCTTAAGCCCCTTTGATGACAAAGGAAACCAACTCTAGGAGGTCAAGGTTCAAACACCTCCCTTCACACACACTGTTGAATGGAGTTAGAGAGCAAGGGTTCTGCCTAGCCTGTGATGCCTAGATTAGCAGGGGGACCCACAGATTTCCACTATGCAGATTTTATTTATTCCTTATATTATAAGGTATTCTCAGGCTGTGGGAGTGCTAGGTGGGGCACAGGTTGACTTATAAAGGGGAGACAAGGAGCTGGTGGGCAGATCGATTTTGGCATCAGAATTGTGTGTGGTTTTTTCAGCATTTGCAGCCAGGGTGCTTAGTTCTACGCATAGTTTTTAAAACCGGAACTGGTGACCAGACCGGCCCACCGACTGGAACCGGTCTAACCTTGACTGGTTTGGTCTAAACGAACTGGTTTTAGAAAAATACATTAAATAATGAATTTTTAATGAAACAAAACTATTTTTAAGATTTAAAACCATGATTCCAAGCCAATAGAGACAAAATATGCAAATTTTGCTCATTTATATATCATATAAAGGTGAATATATCAAAATGGCACCGAGTGCAATACATATCATCGACAAAATAACAAAATACATAAGCAATGAGGCTCTAAATGGCCTATAAAGTCCAAAAACAGTGCTGCAAGCTATGAGGCCATTGGCCTACGACAAGTCTACAGTGTACACATGATCAATCATCAAGTTCATCACCACTACTAGCCACAAGATCATCATCAGGAGCTCAATGGACATCATTTGGTTCAGGGTCTGAGGATGCCTCAACCTGATTTGCAACCTCAGTATCAATGCCACCAATAACAATAGAAGTGGACCTAATGGAAGCACGAGTTTGTTGACCTGCATGACTAGTGCCTTCCATTGGTTCTTTGCCTTTCCTTGATGCCACTACTGATCCTGGTTCTGATGCCACCACATAATAATCTGCTTCATCCCTTGCTAAAGCCATATCGATATCAAAATCAGCCTCAAACACAGGTTCCTTAGTCTCCTCCATCCATTCTAATGTTGGATCAATATCGTCCAACACAATGGGATCTAGATCAGGAGTTTTGCTCATCATTTGGAGCTCCAATTGCATTTATTGTTTACCCCCAAACCATGAAATCCTAAAAACCATTAAGTCTGCTGAATTTTGAGTGAAATCTAAACTTCTAGTTTCTCCATATGAAATCCAATGAGGTCGAAATCACTCTCAAACATCCTGAGTCATTTCATGGTAATGTTAAAAATTTAAGTAAAAGGATGAAAATGAGAGGGTAGGCATGTTTTTCTTGGAGGGACTATTTTTGGAGGAAAACAACCCCAAATTTCCCTCAAAACAGCTTCAAAACACACATAAATGCATTTTGTGGGGGTTATACTTGCCCTGGTAATAAACTGGCTCGTTTAGGACAAAACCGGCCGGTTCTGTCCTAAACCGACATGTTAGGACCGGTTAGCGTCAATTTTTGGCCAAACAGGGCGTTTAACCGGGTTTTTGACTGGTTCTAACCGGTGGGCCTACTAATTGGCCGGTTAGAACGGTAATGTAGAAATTTCTCATTTCCCACCCCGGTTTTCAGTTTCACCTTATTTCTCCCATATAGTTAAATGCCCTTTCCCATATCCATACATTCAACAACTGAAAAAATAAATTTTTGCTGAAAACACAAATTTTGGGAATTTTACAGAATGTTGGAAAATGCAGAAATAAAAAAAATCAGAACGTACAAACCCCCTACAACTCTTGGGGAAAACCAGTTCGAGAGCTCTTCTTTATTTCTGAAAATGCCTTTTTTTACAGTGAGAAATATTCAGCAAAAATCAGCAAGCAAATTTACAACTTATCTCTTTTTCCCGTGCTTCACAACAAACTGGAAATTACAGAAAACAGGACAGCAATAAATGCTGTACGACCTCCTCGATTTTTGTGCCCACTTTTAGCCTTAAATGTTGCTGTACGACCTGCATTAAATGCGTTGTACGGACTGCAATAAATGCGCTGTATGGACCTTGATTTGCGTGCAGAAAAAAGAACAAACTGCTCCTCGATTTTTGTGTAAACCACTACTCGATTTCTGTGCAAACCAGCTGTATGGATTTCTAGAAAATCATGCCAAAATCAGCGTTTCACTGTGTGCTGAATCAACTGTACAAATCTGCTCAACTGCTACCTTGGAATGTGTGCCAGGCTGCTGTCTCCTTCTCCTCCTTGTCCAGAAATCTCCCTTGCTCTCTTGCTCTCCTTCTCTCAATCTGCTCATGAAAGAATGAATCACCTCTTGCCTCCTTTTCTGCCTTTAATCTAATCATAAGTGACTTTTGGGTAACCTCTAAATCCAATGGCTGAAATAGATTGAGATCTAGGGCTGAGATTAAATGCTCATTTAAATCTCACTTTTTATTTTTTAACTCACCCCACTTTAATAAAGACCCACTTAGTCATTTATTTCCAAAGTTACTTTTCCTTTCTAATTTTACATTAACTTTATTAAAGTCACTTTTAAATTAGATTTAACTTTATAAAAATTATAAAGTTACTTTAGGAGAAAACTTAAATTCTTTTGGACACTTTTCCCTAGGCCAAAGATCAAAGCCTTAGGGAATCACCTGTCATCCGGTACCAAATTTCAATAGGTAACTGATTAGCTGGGCCGGTTTTGAATACTATGGTTCTAGGGCATCTTTTCCAGTATTGAAGGGCATAAGAAAAGAGGCCATACGCCCCTCAAATTTTCTAGCCAAGCATTCCTGCAGCCAGAGAGAGTTTCTCAGTGCAGGAGGGCCGTGCAGAGGGCCGTACTGATCTGTATGGATTCCATACAAGGCACAAGCAGAGAGGGCCGTGCACAAGTGGGGAAGGCAGAGAGGGCAAGGTGTAGTCCAGTTTAGGCGTAGAGGGGCTTTTCAGGGGTTGCTGAGTGTAAAGGGAAGTTTTCCCTCGTCTTTTTAATTTTTCTGAATAGAGCAAATCTTTGAAGAAGAAATGAAGAACACACACATTGCAAGTTTCCCCAGTTGGGGTTTCCTAGGTAGCTCTGGTGTCATTGTGTTTTTATGATGTTATTGTTTTTAGATTTTATTTTCCGCTGTGCATGCTAAGTTAGAATATTGAGCATGTTTGGTGAATGTATATGAACGTTTTAGTTTTAGTTTCTTTCATTGCTGCAAATTCACTAAATTAGTTGTTGGGTATTTAAAACCAACATGGTATCAAAGCTAACCTCTGATTGAAGACCATAACATAAGTGTTTATTTCCTCAGGAGTAGATTAAACTTTAAAGGCAACAAAAACGTAGTTTATCAGTCAGCGCAGCACTAGGTTTTTTTGAATAGTTCGAACAGGAGCGTTGCGTATCTAGGGTTGAGGTTTGAGGACTGTCTAGATGGGGGGGCCTTAGATCTCTGTTCTTGGAGGGACAGGATTGGTGTATTGCTGGAGGAGCAAGGTGTTTGGGAGTTTGTGGATAGTCCACCAACCCAACCAACTGACCCCTAGCAGTTGGCTCAAGACAACAAGAAAGATGCGAAAGCCAAAAGGATTATTCTTGAGGGAGTTAAGGACCACATCATACACCTGTCTAGGAAGAAGATAGCTCATGCCATGTGGGCAGGCATCATTGGGCTGTACTAGGGTTTGAGTGAGGCTAGGAAATTGGTTCTCAAGGATAAACTCAGAAACATCAGGATGGCGAAGTCTAAGTCTGTGGTCTCATGCCTTACCAGGTTCACTCAAGTAAGGGACGAGCTAGTTGGAATTCGGGAGATAGTCTTGGACAAATACCTTGTCAGCTTTGTGCTGTTGGGTTTTTCCAAGTCATGGGAAAACTTCAATGATGCAGTGAGTGGCAGAGAAAAGCTTCCATAGTGGGAGCGACTATGGGGTGACTGCATCCAAGAGGAGATCAAGAGGTAGGCCAAAGTTGGGTCTCATGTAAATACAAAGGAAGAGGAGAACTTTGCCCGAGTAGGCAAAGGGGGAAAGGCCAAGGGCAAGAAAGGCATAGGAGGGGTTGAGTCCAACACTAGAGGCGAGAAGAAGAAGAAGGATCTCAGCTGGATAAAGTGCTTCTCATGTCACCAATTTGAGCAGTACACCACTAAGTGCCCAAATAGGAAGAAGGGGTCCAAGAAGGACCATGTAGCAACATCAACAGAGGTGGATGATTTCTCTTCTCACTTTGACAGGGAGTTCTCGCTCATAGCTTGCATGGCAAGCTCAGTGACTAGCAACATGTGATGTATTGACAATCGAGATTCTTGTCATATGATTCGGAACAAGGAGTATTTCAGCCAGTTGACTGAGAAAGACATCTAGCTTCATATAGAGTTGTGGGATGATGGTAGGTACCTAGCCAAGGGCGTGGGTATTGTCAAGTTTGAGAGGGAGTACGAGAATCCTCTTTACTTCAGAGATGTCCTCTATGTCCCACAATTGAAGAAAAATCTTGTTTCAATCTCAGCCCTAGAAGACAAGGTTTATGAGGTTATCTTCAACAGAGGAAAGTCCTTCATCAAGTCTTCCAACTCTGGAACAGCCAAGTAGATCAGAGTTAGGGTGAAGAACCTCTTCAAGCTTCAGTTTGAGACAGTCACGACCTTGAGTAACAAAGGAGGCAGTCAGCAAGGTCGTGACCTTGGGGAGCTTCGGCATAGGCATATGGGTCACTTAAACTATGGAGTGCTAAATATTTTCAGGGAGATTGCTACTGGGCTGCCACAATGCAGTGTAGACTGACATGATGTGTGCAAGGGTTGCACACTTGTTAAGTATGCTAAGGTAGCCAAGTAGATCGGAGTTAGGTGAAGAAGCTCTTCAAACTTCAGTTTGAGACAGTCACAACCTTAAGTAACAAAGGAGGCAGTCAGCAAGGTCGTGACCTTGGGGAGCTTCGACATAGGCATATGGGTCACTTAAACCATGGAGTGCTAAATATTTTCAGGGAGATTGCTACTGGGCTGCCACAATGTAGTGTAGACCGACATGATGTGTGCAAGGGTTGCACACTTGTTAAGTATGCCAAGGCAGCCAAGTAGATCAGAGTTAGGGTGAAGAACCTCTTCAAGCTTCAGTTTGAGACAGTCGCGACCTTGAGTAACAAAGGAGGCAGTCAGCAAGGTCGTGATCTTGGGGAGCTTCGGCATAGGCATATGGGTCACTTAAACCATGGAGTGCTAAATATTTTCAGGGAGATTG
>APFE030878483.1:1324-18087 GCA_000404065.3 Pinus taeda
GTTGAGGAACTAGTGTCCTCAAGGATTGCATAGTTGGACCATTGGTTATTTTGGTATGTTTGGAATTAATAGCATATGATTTTGCTATTATTTCCTAAGGAAACTACGTAAGGACCATAGGTAAAGTCTATATAAACAGGGCTTGGTTGGTTCATGAGACATATCTTCATATCTTCATAGTTCATTGAGAACTGGATAGCTTGAGAGCTAATTCTTTTTGTATTGTGAAGAAGATTTCCACTTGATTGATAATACATGGTTGGGGTTTTATCCTGGCGCTTTCCCCTGGATATTTCTTGTGTTTGTGTGATTATTTCTCTTGATCAATTATGCATGTTTCTACTTGATGTTAGTCATGAATTCGATTATGCTTCTGCTTAATGTTTTGTAGAAGTAGAACAAGTATCATGCTCTAGGACATTGCATATATCGGTTTGTTCTAAAGGTGAAATTTCTAAATATGATCCTGACATCCAAAAATTTTCTTAACTCTTTTTGAATAAAAGGCTCAAGTGTTGATACATTGGTGGACCTATCTGTCAGATGTTAAATGGATGATGACATATCTGAGTTCACCAATCACATGGACATGAGTTCTGTCTAGTTAAATAATATATGCATCTTTTTTGTCCCATTTCACATTGATTTTCTTGGCAATAGATAATGGCATTACATTCACCGATGCACTAGAATCAACCAAGCAATTGTGTACATTGAAATTAAAGATTTTGAAAGTTAACAAGGAATGCGGGCAGTGAGTATTTGCATCCGTCGTTAATTCATTAAGTACAAATTTGAGAGAACCAAAAGACTTACCATATCCCTTACTTGAAGAGGTAGCAATACTTGTAGAGGTATGCCCAAGTTCTTGTAAGAGGATGTCTCGTTGACTCATGATCTTTATTAATTCAAACATTGAAATATTCACACAAACCTTATTCATGTCATCAACTATGTTGTAGTCCACAAAAGGAAGAACGGCCGAAGTGTCATGGGATCTAACTTGGTTTGTGGCTTCCAGAGTGATGGTTATATCCTTATTGCTTGCGGAACACTTTTTTTTGAGACTGCTTTCCCAAACTTGCTCTAAGTGTCTTGCACTGAGTTGATGGTGGGATGATTTTTCTCAAAAAAATTTCTTTAAATTTCTGCTTCGACAACTCAATTGTAGTGGTTGGCCCTTGGCTTCTCAAGTTGTACCGGTTGTTCTGCTTCTAGGCTGGACTGTCGCTTGGAGGCTGCTTATCAGCAATACTCTTTTAGGCTGTGAGTATACAGTTAAACATGTTTACTGCATGCCCAACGCTTAGAGTCTCATTGACTGCAACAAATTCTTCCTTTTCTTCTGTAGGTTCAGACTTCTCTTCAGTCATTACTGAATCAACAAAGCTGCATAGAAGGCATGCTCATGGCTTGATTCCAATGTGGGCATGTTTTCTCTGAATGACGTTCTTGATGATATGAACAATATTGATCTCTTCCCAAGTGTTCAATGTTAAATACAACATTGGAGCTCTACACAGACTTTACCGGTTAGTCTTTACTACTGTCGAAAGTTATAGTCCTCCTGAATAGGTTGAACCTAGGAGGCTTATTGCTCATGGTGGTCTCGCTTGACCTCTATTTGAGATCTTACATTTCATTAGACAAAGACATGACAAGACGAGTCAATCTTTCAAGGTCAGATGGTTCTTTATCTTTGGCCCTGTTCACAGAGGCTTGAGACCTCTTACCTATGTCTTTAGAATCCTTTTTTGGTTCATAATCTAAAATGACTACGATTTCACACAAGTACTTATCAACAATGATAACCTATTCATAATTTTTTGTTAGTGTTTTTTTCACAGTTTGCTTCACAAATTGGTGCAATTCTTGTTGGCAAGGAAGAAGTGTACTAATATATTGTGATGGAGTCATGAGGTTTCATGTTTTCTGAAAATTTCTTCTAAAATGCAATTGAACCTTTGATTGAAATCTTTCACTTTTTCCTTTTCCTCCATCTTGAAATTACCCAACTCTTTGAATAACATGGTGGGGGTCTTATCATCGACAAATTTTTCAAGTAAGTTCTTCTTAAATCCCCCCAATTCTGGATGGAGTTTGGAGGAAGGCTATGATATCATACAACTACACTACCATCCAAGGTACATGGAAAAAATATACATGTAACATCATCATAACACACCTAAAGTGTTTGTAGATGTAGGTACAATTTGTCTAGATGGTCTTCGACCTTCACTATTTTATCAGGGTAAGATTTCATTAAGAGCTTCTTCAAATGCCTTGGCATCTTGTGTAGAACACCCAAAACTCAAAGTGGTCCCTCAGTCATCCAATCTAGATTTTGGTCTTCCACATCTTCTTCTTTGCTATCCTCCTCTTATTTGTCAGAATTTGATGGCTTTTCATCCTCTTCTTCTTCTCTTCCTGACCCACAAAAGGTTGTGTCCAAGAGTAGAATGTTGTCTCCATCACCACCATGAAAGAGTGGAGGCTCTTTTTGTTTTTCCACGGAGTCTAATAATTATTCAAGAGTGGAAAGAACCACTTATTCAAGAGTAGAAACTACTATCCCCGTTGGGGTGGTCTTTTTCTTCTTCGGAGAATAAGGAAGATTGATTACTCCCCGAATCAATCCAACATCTTTTACAAATTGATGGGTTATATGGCGAATGGCCTAAATCTGATCATATGGGATTTCATGTTCAGACTTGAGCTGAGAAGAGTCACCAAATTCAAAAGAATGAGTAGGGGAGGTGAAATGAATGTTGTTGTCTTGACCAAAAGATGGGATGATGGGGTTGGTGGGTTTATCAACCATAAAATACTAGTTTACCTCCTTCTAGCGCTAGAAATGTTGACAGTGCTAGACTCGCCAACATTTAGGGGATCTCCCTGATGTGAAGTCCCAATTAGACCTCATGCCATTTGGATTAGGAGTCCCATCCAGTATAAAAGCCCGATTGCCGAATTATTAAAGATTTTCCTTGGATTTAACTATTAGCAAGAGAGGGGTGAAAAGGTATCTTTGGAAAGCAAGAAGGTGTGACTAGTGAGTGTTCAATTGAAACTGTGTCAAGGTTCTTCTATTGCATAGGGGTGAAAAAAGTGAGCCTCTAAGTGAAAGGAAATAGTACCACCCAAGAAGAGACACACATGAACCAAAAGAGTCCGTATGACACCCAACGAAATATTCCACAGTGGATGTGACAGTCGTTACAACCAACAAATAAACAAATGTCTGTCTAATGTCACATGGAATAGTCCACAAGGATGGGACAACAATAAAAACCATTACATCGCATTCTCAATAAGATAAGTACTAAAAATAATTGAAATAGTTCAACTATCTTAGTCCATGCATGAAGAATGTGATGGCCTTGGAGACTTCTGTTATTAAGTAAAATTTCCAAGATACATGTTTAGAATGTACATCACTAGCCCCAATAGTGGGACATTGGATCCACTCCTTTCTCCTCAAAGAACTAGTTGATCTCTCTAATGCCTTGCTAGAGGAGCCAAGGTGAAAAGTATTTTCTCATACAATGAGGGAGTATATATAACCATGGGTGACTCTTTGACTATCCTCATGACTCTTTGACTTCCTATGAATTTTCAACTTACATGACCCTTTACATTCCATTTGTGTCCTTTGGACTTCTACTTTAGAATACATTTTGAGTACAATATACATGTTCCACAATAGTGATGTGGCATATGACCACTCATGACATGACTTGACATAGCTAACATGGACTGCTAGATGATGCGGCAATGAAAAATCACTGTTGCTGCTGAGTGCTGGATGTCTTCTTGAAGATGCCTTCTCTTCACCTTCTCAAGACTTGGTGATGCAAAATCTTCAATGATCTTTAGTCTTTTATGGCGGTCACAAACTTGTGTCCCTTTGCTTTCTCTTGATTGATAAACTCATGAGTTCATCTACAATAGAGTCTTTAGGCATACTTCCCTCCTTATTCTTCTTATCCATCATCTTGCCATGACACGATAATGTACCTATTCCTACAATTCACTCATGATGAGACAACATCAATCTGAAAACCCCCTAGTATAAGATGATGCATTCTGGTACACCAACTGAGGCTAGAACAAGCGACAGGATAGGAAGAGGGGCTCAGTGACTGTGCATTCAATAGTTCCAATAATAAGGGGGAGGGGCTTGAGCTCTGATACTGCGCAGTGCACAGCTCAGGGAGGCTTGAAGGATAGAACTGCACAGATTCTGGAGCCAATGGGGTCGGGATGAGGGAATGGACACTAGGAGAGACAACTTCATTTTTGGGTGTCATGGTAGGATTGGATTCTACTCATTATGATTTTAAAGAACTCAAGGGATGAGCTTGAGGCCTTAAGATGCGAAGTGTGCAGTTTAAGCCAGGATGGAGGACATACTTGCACAATTCTGGGGGTCAAGGTCGTTAGTCAGGCACACGAATTGCACAGTGCAGTAGCCCTGGGAGATAGGGGCTACACATTGTGCAGTATCAAGAAGCAAGGTCACAACTTAGAGGGCTAAGACTGTGCAATGCACAATTTAGTTGGGGCTCGGTGAAGCTAAGTTGCTTGGTCAGGAAGTTTTTCTGAAAATGGTTAAGTGTGGGATGGGTGATGAACTGTGATGAAATTTGACCGTGATCACACAATTAGCATACTTTGAAGACAAATAAACATAGATCATCCGAACACATAAGTAAACAATTTCCCTTCTTGTGACTGCTTTACGGAAATATATGATAAGTGCGACACTTATGATAGACTTTGGAACGATCATGATGACACTTGTGCGACAACATTCAAGACTTTGTGTATGGGTGCGACAAATGCTTACATGGTTAGAAAAACTGATATACACAAAGAAAAACCTTTGAAACCACCAAAATAGGCTTGCAAACATTGCACGACAGCTAAACATTTCAAAAGACAACAATGAACCCAACATGCAAAAGGGACCAAAGCATTACAAGAAAGCTTATGAAATAAACTTCAATGTTCACAAAAACAATGTAAAAGACCAAGGAAGGATCCGAAATTGAGTGTATGCCAAAATTTTAGAGGGTGTTGCAATAATTACAATAGGTTAATTCAAGTCGATGCTTGATAAATCATCCTCATGTGAAGATTTTATTTTGTACACTATACATTTATATTTTGCACGTACTTAAATATTGCATTTAGTTAATAGAAACCAAGATCAATGTTACAAGAATAACATAACATATACTCATAGTTAATTATTTATATTTTAACTTCAAAACAAGCATTTTTTTAATTTTTAATTTTTATTTTTTTGTCCTGATTGTTGCATACAACATTTTGCATATTCTAGGGTTTGGAGATGTGGGTGTGTCGTATGTGGCTATTTTCACATGGTTCAAAATGAGTCATGATATAAATATAAAATCAATCAGTTTGTCAGAGAATAAGCTGTGAAGATAGAATTTTGTCTACAATCAACATTTATTGTTTCTTTCCATTCATTGAGGGGCATGGGGATGTGATGGCTGGTCGATGAGGGTGGTAAAATATTTCAATGTTTGATTATATATACCTTTTTTAATCAAAGTTAATGTAAAACTATAATTTGCACCAAAAGGTGCAAAGATATGCCAATAGAAGTGTAGATGAATGTAGAGTAATAGAGAAAGGATGTGGATGAGGAAGGCATGGGGAATCAATTCTACATCTATAATTTTGGTCAATATTTTTCTTTTCCTTTTTTGCAATGAAGCCAACATAAACAATGTTGGATGAACCAATTGATCAGCCAATGGATTCAATGGAATATTAAATCAACTTCCTTCTATTAATGAATTTCCTTAGGCAAGATTTTTCAACATAGTTCATATATTCTTGCAACAAGATGTCTCTCACCTCCTTCCTGTACTAAAGTGAATTCAAGAAGAATCTATAGGGAAATATGATTTGATAAGTGAAAATGTCATCTAGTTTGAAGTGGGAATGGCTCTAGCATTCTTGTCAAGGAAAACCAAAACAAAAATTGTACACTATAGATCCCTTACATTCACTTTGATGACATGTGGAAAAAATTCCACATTGCTTTTAAATATAACTCCGAGAATGGCTCAAGTGCTCAAATAGGTGAAATAGAGGATTACACTTCTACTCTCCAAATTATAATATTAGGATTTTACTGAGGCTTTTCCAAAGCATCTAGCTTTGATTAGTTGTTTCCAAGTAAGTTAACAAGTCTCACTCATAGGACCACATCTTATGTTAGCAGGAGAAATAAAGAAATCCATGGATAGTCTAAGAACATTAAAGGACACTGCTTCAATCTTCCACACCTCTTCCATACGAGTATTTGTGTGGCTCATCGCAAACTCTCCAAATATGAACAAGGAAACATTTGTTTAGCCAAAATGAGCAATCATGGCACCATCTATAGATCTGTAGTCCTACAAGAATGAATTATTATTGTTTCCCATTAAATTGCATCACCTCCAATGGATTGAATGCAATTAAGATGGGAATCCTCCATGTAAATCAAAAGGCTATTTCTCTAGTTGAAGTAGCAAAAAATAACATGCCTAATAATGTTTGCAAGACCATCACTTCTAGATGTCGAAGTTAACGGATTTGCAGAAAGCTTGAGGATGCAACAATCTTGTACATGGATTTGCTTCTCACCAATGCATTTTACATTGGAAAACATGGTTTGTAGTTGATATTGGATCTAAACCATGCACAAAAGACAAGCCAATGACATGATTAATTGAGCATCGACCAATTTTGAAGATAAAGCTTGCTAAATGTCTCATGTTCTTAACCATCCAATCATAGGTTCGAGTTTGTTCACCTCTTTATCACTAACATTGGGATTCAATAACATTATACTCTTTCATTATGATGACAATTTAGATGGATAAAATGATTTGTTAATATTGGAAACCAATAAAGATACAGTCATTAGAGGTTGATAGACATCCTAGCAACAATATTGTTTTTGTGTACTAATTAATATATTAGTTACTAAATTTAAATAAAAGAAGTAAACTAATATAATGTTAAAAATCCCTTTTTCTTTAAGAGTATTAAGTGTCATAGTATAATTTAGGAGATATTGGATTATTTTTCTAAATGATGATAGAACATGTATTTAGGATCTTCAAAGAGAATAGTATGCTCTTTGGAGATATCATGAAATGCTATTTATAATATGTAGAATGCAATATATTTTTTATTGATGAAAACATAAAAAAATCAATGAAATTAAAAATTAAAAAGTAATAATTATTGATTAACATGATTCATAATTAATATAATTATTGAATAATTTATTTATTATCATGGTATTAATTAGTTCATGCTGCATGCATTTGCAAGGAAAGTGCATTGAAAATGGATGGAATGGAGCATAGATCCAAAATCCCATTGGAAATTTTGAAAATGGTAAGTTTGTAACATCCCTCCCTTAATAATAAATGATAAATAATAAGAACTAAATAAAAAATAATACAAAAAAATAATATAATAAAAAACTTAATAATAATAATAAATAATAATAAATAAACCCTTATAAATAAAAAATAATAATAACTAATAAAAAAATAATAATAATACAAAATAATAAGTAATAATAAAAATAATGAATAAAAATAAATAAATCATAATAAAAATAATGATAAGTAATAAAAATAAAAAATAGTAATAACCAAAATAATAAATATTAATAAAAATAAAAATAAAAATAAAAAATAAAAAATATATAGTAATAACCATAATAAAAGAAGGAAATTATAAAAAAATTTAGCATGCCGACACTTGGAGGGTGGGCATGTGGCATGCAGACACATGGAGGGTGTGCATGTGGTTTCCCATCCAATGTTTTTTCTATTTAAGGAATGATAGGAGGATGGAAGGGTTCGACTCATTCTGAGGTTCCAATCTTCATTCTCTTGGGAGAATGCTTGAGACTTAGGAATACTGGCAAAGTAGTCGTTGATTGAGGGCTCGGGGGTGGCCAGTTGTAGCAGAATCCTGCACAATTGAGCCTACGGTTGGGAGGAGAGTCGTCCCCAAATCTTGTGGTACAGGTATAATTTCATTGAAGAATTTCTTGCCTTTTTGGATATTAATTTTAGTTTACTTTTGCTGTTACATATGGTATCAGAGCCCAAGTTTAACCCTTAGGGCCTATGGGCATATGGAAAATTTCTTTGTTGAATTTTTTTTTAACTTGACTGGTTTTTAAGTTACAGGTGGATTAATTCCAGGAGGCGGCATACTTACTGCACAGTTATATTTTGATTGGTTTGGTGATTATGTTTCCCATCTTTGATATTGATAAAATGGTGATTATGTTACAGGGGCCAATTATTGTATGATTTATGCATTTTGTTTTTATGTGATATTTCCATCTAGTATTAGCATTGTGTTGTTGATTAATTTCGTAGCCGAGGGTTCATAGAAACCGATTTCTAAGATATTTGGCAGTAATGCGAAGCAGATGAGGTAGTGTTTCTGACGCATTATGGTTGCTAGGGTAATGTATGTTGGAATTTTGTTTTATGCATAAGGGTTGCAGGGGTAGATTACCAAATTGCTTGTAACAAAGCAAGTAGAGCGCGATATATGATTAATTCTTGCATAAACTCATATGAACGGATGTTTGATAGATCCTCATTCTTTCAGCTATGTGCCAGTGTCTTAGGGCATATGGTTTGGGTTAAGGCCTGTTGGGATGTTCATGGCATGTTTTTCTGTCATTTTGTTTTACTGGAATTGCTTTGGGAAACTTTTCCTGAGGGTCTGCAATGCATAGAACTGGATTTTTGAACAAGAACTGGGTCTGAGGCACAAGTCTTATGCTAAAATTGTTTTTTGTTGCATTTTGGTAAATGGGTTGTTTGATTTTCCATAGTTATGGGTTTCAGATTTTTAGTTTCTTTTAGCATATCTGAAAACCCTGTCACAGAGAATTTTGTTAAGTTGTTCATGACGTCCAAAATTTTGATGTTATCAGTTCTCAGTCTCCCTTTACAAACAGTATCTTGTATTTGTCACTATAACAAGTTCCGTGTACTTTTCCCTTAAACTGCAGCCTATAATCCGTGTCATTTCAAAGGGTTTCCCTTTTTGTTTATTCTTTCCCCTGGCAGCTAGTGTATTTTGGGCTTATATTTGTGATGTGCTTGAGATCAGTGCAAGAATGACTAGTGTTCCATGATATGGAAAGTTCTGAGATGCTTATTTACTTTCTCCGTGTGTTCGTTCCTTAAATTTCTCCTCCATGGGCTTTTGGTCAGTTGACAAACGTTACTGCGTCGCCATTAAATTCATAAAGGCGAACGCCATTGTACACTGATCTCGTGCTGGGAGTGAATCTTGCGTTACATCAGGTCCAAGGCTTTGGGGTTTATATCGTGTATGCAAACAGCATCTCTGCTAGGTTATATAATAGAAATCAAACCATGGTGAGAGCATGGGTGCATAATAAACACGGGGTTCTGTTTTGATACCTCAGATTCGCCCACTCCTTAGCTTACTTGAAAATGGCTTCTCAAGTATCCTTTTGTTCACCTATTATAGTTGGTAATATTTTTATAATGGAAAAAGTACTTAGTGAATACCAATGATCTTGAATCCGTCATTGATTCCTTGTAGAAGAGATACGCTTGTAAGTCATTTCCTTAACGTCTTACATCACTGTAGTTCTCTTTGAGAAGAAAAAGCAGTGCTCTCTCACTATCTAAAAATATCAAACCCGAAGCATCACATACAGAGCCTGATCATGTTTAAACATTAGCAATATTAAGCATAGAACACTCAGGAATTATTCACATTAATTACAAGGTGAGGAAGTATCACATATCTTTACGTCTAAGCATTTTTGTTTTATATTATGTATGAATTTAAGATTAAAAGTTGGTTATTCTGCCAAATGGAAAAATGTGTCTTTTTTGAAATATCAGAGAAAGTTTATGCAGAAATTTTCAGAGTTAGATATTGTGCTGTTTAACTAAATTTGCGGAGAAACTTGGCAATGTTATACTATTAGCTTTCACTGTTATGCCATGTTGGAGATGAATATTTAAACTGTAATGAATCGAAGTTAAAAGACAATCATATGCTTCTTTTCCATCATTTACGTAGATAAAAAAAACAGTGCACATGTTTTCTCTATCTGGAGCTTTTCTGATATGAGTAATACAAGTTAATACAAGTTATTTAAGATTCAAAATTTCATAGGATCCTGCATAACTGGAACTGTAAATTTCACTGTTTTACCTCCAAGTTATCAAATATCACCTTGCCATTTTAAGTGTCATGTTGAAACTTCAGACTGGAAATATCACAATGCTTATCCTATAGCATAAAATATAATGCATTTCATCCTGTTTTCTGAATCAAAATATGCTTGTGTATCTGTTTTCTAGGTAGTGAGTGTGCTGTTTAAACTTTAAAGTAATTTTTGTGTATAGGTAAACCTATCTTCTGTTTTAGGGTGATCAAAAGGCAGTGCCTCAGTGAAGACCACCATTATGTGAATGTTGTCTTCGTTGAATTCCATGGCAACTAAATGAATGAAAGTATGTGGTTTGCCAATCCATACTTACATCAAAAAGTGTTTATAATGGGGTGGTTATAGTGGTGGTTTCTAGCATAGTGAAATGTAATTCTGTAAATGTGATTGGATCTCCATTGAGCAGGATTTGTTGATCCATCAACAAGACCATACTTCTGTGCAGGTCCTCTTTGAAAGCCATACTTCCTCAGATCTTTATTTCTTTACTCAGAGTTCAAAGCCGCTCTTATTTTGAACGCCTTAGCTTGATGAAAAGGGCTTCCTCCTCTGAGTTTGATGAAATTCAGTTGGGAAAACATTTAGAGATCAGGTCCTTTCGAATATTAAGTCTGGTTGCAAAGTCCAAATGCCCTCATGTTTTGTTAGCACGAGCCTCTTTTTTTTTTTTGAATTTCTTCCATCATCTTCTTAAACATGCTGATCAAAGGTGGACCTGCAATGTGTCTTTCAAATGTTTTGGGCTACATTCTCCTCACATCTGAGAGTTTCGAATTATTGATGTAATCTAACCCCAACATTATTCTGATCAGGTCTTTGCAATTCCGTTTTTAGAGCTTGTTTTCTTCTTCTAGGGAGACCAACTTTTTCTGCAAATCTTCAATTTCCCTCTGAAGCTTTTGACCTTTTCTAATCTCATCTTGTAATTCTGCTTCAATGTTAATGTTTTCTTTCGGGAAAGCATCAATGCCTTTTGAAGATCCTTTCTGCATAAGTTTTAAATCAGTCTGGGATTCTAAATCAGTATCTGCCGTGGTTTGGGAACCGACAATATATTCCTCCGAATTCAATATCTGACCTGATATGTCGATTCTCATGCTTTGAGGCGTTTCATTCTCTTGTTTCAGCGTGGGTATTCCTATATGGAACTCTCTTATCTTATATTTATAGTTAACTGCAATGAATGATAAATCTGAATGTTTATGATAATCCGTTTTTGTTTTCTTTTTTGGATCCTTATGGTGTCAGACGTCTATTTTGTTTATTGCATTGTATTCCTGGCATTTTAATTGAAGCATGATTATATGTATGGTGCAATCAACAATGTTTTCAGAGTTTCTACACACCTGATCAAATATGGTAATTTATTCTCGGAATTTCTTCACATCTGCTTAAATATGGTCCTTCACTGGAAATGAGTAGTGTCAGTATCTTATCAAAATACGTTTGAAGAAGTTGCTGGATGATTCTGATTTGCAATATGGCCACGATTTCTCATTCAAAAACAACTGAGAAGCTTGATAGATAGTTCCTGATTACTTTTTTAATAAATTAAATGCAACAGTAAAGCCAAGATCATGGAAAGTTTCTCAAAGTGGTTAAGAAGCCAAGATCATGGAAATTTTTTTCAAAGTGGTAAAGTGGTTAAGAAGCCATGATCATGGAAATTTTTTCAAAGTGGTTAAGAAGGGCAAGGGGAACTGGGGAAAAGAGGAATATTGAAAAAGTGTGCAGTAGGGTCCATTCCTACCGAATGTTTTCAAATACATTTTTGGGAGTTGTAGTTAGACAGGATGCAGAAGTGTTGGGCCACACAATGTTTTTGGGAGTCGTAGTTCGATCGATGCAGTATTTTGGGTCCAGTCTTTGGTTTTGATAAAAAAATAAGTTCTAAAACATGCCATTGCAAATAAAAAAGTAATAATAATAGTGGCAGGATTCCAGGTTTCTTTATTAAACTGTTTTGGTGCTTTATAGGGATTGGCAAGAAATATTTATACACTACGAATATTTAATCTAAGTTTTGATATTATATTTCTACTTGCAATTAACCTAATATTATATACAATCCTTAGTCTTATCCAAGTCTGAGTTGTATTACAGAAAAATTTACAAGAGAAGTTAATATTATGCACAATCCTGTCTTCTCTGAGTTGTATTACAGAGAAAATCTATGAAATAATCTATGAAATAAGTTAATATGATTGAATCTTAATCTGGCCACTGGTGTAAGAGCATCTATATGAAGATTTTGCACATTGAGATTTTGTCCAGTTAAGACCATAGTTGGTAGTCAACCC
This sequence comes from Pinus taeda, assembly GCA_000404065.3. NCBI lineage: Eukaryota > Viridiplantae > Streptophyta > Pinopsida > Pinales > Pinaceae > Pinus > Pinus taeda. The sequence goes on from APFE030878483.1 coordinate 13,910, forward strand.
AAGCCTCAAGGAATGAAGATTTTGCATAAGAAAGATCCATCCATTCAGGACCATAGTTGCCTATGCAACCAATTCAGCTAGAAGAGAGATCATATAATCGTATGGTTATAAAGTGCAAGGGAAATCTTTACAAAAAGAATCTCTGCATAGCATTGATCCGCAATCTACCTCTGCAATTATGCTCACGAGTGACTCATTTATTGTTGGATTACATCCTAATTGGAAATCAATAAGTGAGACGGGAAATCAAAATATTAAGATTATTTATGCACCCTCATATCATATCATACGTCTCTATGAGGTTATAGAAACTCCATTAGATATATATGTTGTGATGGAATATGTAAAGTCTGGGGAGCTCTTTGATTATATTGTTGAGAAAGGTCGATTGCAAGAGGACGAGGCCCGATGCTTTTTCCAGCAGATTATATCAGGCGTGGAGTATTGCCACAGAAATATGATTGTTCATAGTAATCTTAAGCCCGAAAACTTATTGCTAGATTCCAAATGCAATGTTAAGATTGCAGACTTTGGGCTTAGTAATGTTATGCGCGATGGACATTTTCTTAAAACAAGCTGCGGCAGTCCAAATTATGTTGCCCCCAGGTAATATCAGGTAAATTATATGCAGGGCCAGAGGTAGAATTGACCCCCTTGCATCAAATGAGGTTATTCATATATAAAAATACACCGTGCACAAATATGGTGTTAAATGACTGCACGAAACAAAGCAGATGCAATTTGTCATGAACGTGTTGTATTGCAATATTAGGTAGACTTATTAGGATGCGTAGTTAGGATGCGTAGTTAAAAAGATACCATCTTATGGTTTTTGAGTTAGGTGCCTAATAAATCTTACGTGTAGAACTTTTACAGTGTTCTATGGCACAAGGCTATCAATACTATATTTTCTATTGACATGAAACAACTAAAGGAGTTCCTATAAGCCGAATGAAGCCAAAAGCTGCAATGCAAGGGAGCCATTACAGGAAGTTGGAGGCTGACAATTTTCCTCTAAGGCCTCTTAATCTTCAACGCTGCTTCAAGACCTCATAGCATTTGTCTTGTTTGGCATGACTTGAAAAATTAAGGGCATTGAGTAATCTTGTTACATTGCATAAAAAATCATTGGCTAATTGTTTGAAAGGATAAGCGCTCGAGTTATCATTTGACTTATGGTTCATGTATTAAGTGGATATCTATTTTCTGAATTCTAAGTTAGTGCATTATTGTGGAAAGCATTCATCTCATGGCAATTTTATCTTGTGGTTATCCTCCTAATCTTATAATTGAGATCGTCTCTTGAATATATTCTATGGCTTAGTTTTCTTCTGATGGAATTCCACTGTCCAAATGTGTTGATGGATTCTCTTATAGTGGTTTTTGAAGAAGTTGGTTTTACTGGGATAAAGATGCTTCTTGATGTCAGACAAAGAGGTCTTGACAGTATATCATTTGGAGTTATGGCTCGAGCAAAGCCCAATGAGGTGGTGGAAAAAGAAATTTGGGCTGAGAAGAGCTGCAACGTAGCATATCCATGCTTTTTTTGGGTACTCAAGTTTTAAATTGGTGGTAATAATTATTGTTGAACATTAAGTGACATTATCATAATGGATACTTTTTGTATTAGTCATCATAGTCCTCGTACATGTCTTGATCATGGAAATTCCATTTATATTATTATTATTTCTATGTGTTCAACTTGACCATTTCTATCTCATCTTGATTTTGAAACTGTAATTCATTAACAGACTTGGCTATTGATTGTCTATCTTCATGTAGGTTCATAAATTATGTTGTATTCATGAACCAACATCTCATCCTGAACAAATCCTGTTGATAACAATTTAACCATTCAATTCCCACGTAGTTCGAATGAGGAATCGCGCGTAGCTTTCCATGGATTCAATTAATCAATGGGTGAATCTTTCTGCAGATAGATGAATCTTTTTACAGTTAGTTATACCTCCACATCTATATTTTATTCCGCTGTGGCACTCAGCGTTTGATAATCCATTTACATCAGTGGGGTTCACTCATTTCATTGTCTGTTAATTCTACGGGTTAGTACCGCTTTGCTTTTTTAGATTTTGGACACCGGAGGTGCGGATGATCAAGCTATATACGAAGCTATATAACAAGTCTGTAAATTTGTAAGCGTATATCACAAGATTGCAGGGGTCTGAATGTTTCAAATCTCAATATGAGGTTGATCAGTGTGGACAGATTTCTCAACAAGTTTACAATTTCTATCTTAGGCAGGCAATTTTACGCCTAATTGTATTGTAATTTACAGGAATTGAAATGGTGTTGCCTTCGCGGGTGCGCTTGCAGGCAGACCATATAATTAATAAAATGATTATTTTTTGTTGGGAAGGAATAACCTTCCCCGTCATCTGATCCGGTTTTGGGTCGGGTGGCAGTGTCTCTTCTTTATGGTGTGGAATATTTTTTTATGCTTGATTCATAAATTTTATGGCATATATATTAATATTACTTCACCATATACCAAATTTACTGAACTAAACATCAATACAACTTTTATACTGTCGTATTTCTTTCTTTTTAACACATGACATGAAAATAGTAACTGAATGTGATTAAAAGGAAAATGTCAAATTTTTTTTTTTGTGTTACTTTCCATAGGATTGATGGTAATCTTGTAATAAGAAAAGATTCTTTAGTCACGAGACTCGAAGCACTTCTTCGACTTTTGGTGGATATTGAACCACATCTCCGTGATTGATAGAATCTAAACCATTAGTACTCCTTATCTTGAATTCAATGATCATTTGAAAGATGAATTAGTGGATGGATTGGATCATCTAGTGACTCACATCACATTGCAATTTTTCTTTAATTAGCTATCCAATCTGGTATCTAAGGACAGATATATTCTTCGCATTAAGCTTCAACAATCAGATTCTTGACAGTAGCATAATGTTAGTATAACTTAAGGTTTGGTGCATTCATTAGTTCTTCATTGCTTCCTCATACAGATTCTTGGGTTCTCTGTTCACATTAATATCTTATTATATGATATGACATAATTAAGCTATACTTTTATGATTCAGTAATTCATTGGAAAAGTATGTAATTCTATAATCTTATACTGGCATGTTGGTGTAACTACTCACCACTGGTTCACCTTGCAAACATAGTTTAAATAGCACTTGAAATTGAAGTTGAAATCGTCACCAATTAAAGTGCTCTGAAAATAGTGAAATGGTTTCAATCCACAATGGATAAACTCTGATATCTTATTACCTTTAGTGATCATTTTTAACCTGCATCTCGGGTTCAGTCTAATCTAAAAACACAGAAATAACATTCTACGAATGTTGATCATATTATTCACTAATTATTTGTTCGATTACTGCCCTTTACCAATAGCAGTTGCTTGGCATTTCTCTCGTCCATTATTGCAAAAACACAACTCTCTCAATATGATCTTCTAGTAAATTTAATTTTGCATTGCAACTACCATTCAAATTACATGTATCTGCTCATTTACTACTCATATCATTTGTATATTGAACATCATCAAGCTATATGATGGTATGATTAATGCATTAGATGCATGTGGAGATGTGATGATTCACAGGACTCCACAATTGGGCCGAGAGGGCCGACTTATTTGATGATCTCGTGCGAGCCCATACGCACGAGGGAGAATAAGTAACACCATATGGGCTGGGGACAAAACTCAATCAACACTACATATGCCAGTGGTTCCTTTGTCTTGTGTACTTGATGGATAGCTCTTGAAGAGCTATGGGACCATCTTGAGAAGGCCAAGTGCCTCATGTTCCAGGCTTGGTGCCTGATGATTCCAGGCTTGGTGCTTGATGTTCCAGGCTAGGTGCCTGTTATTGGATTGGGATGTTGAAGTGTGGAAGGGATGTAAAGGACTTCGATGCCTGTGGCTGTGCGCCTTAGTAGTTGTGGAGGGAGTGGGCCAGCCTGCAAGATGCCCGGGGTCATTGAGTACCAGACCGGATGCCTGCCTTGGGGTAGATGAGGTCTGAGCCAGGCGCGAGCCTTGGGGCCAGCCTTGGACTAGGATACAGACTGGGTTAAGGTTGTGCCTGGTGCCGAAAGTGGAAAAAGGACAGAGATTCCTTGAGATTTCCCGGGGTGTTGGGAACTTTCGATGCCTGCTGGTTATACTAGTTCAG
>APFE030878483.1:18951-36345 GCA_000404065.3 Pinus taeda
AAATAAAGAAAATTATCAAAAATTAGCATGCCGACACATGGAGGGTGGGCATGTGGCATGCAGACACATGGAGGTGTGCATGTGGTTTCCCATCCAATGTTTTTTCTATTTAAGGAATGATGAGGAGGTTGGAAGGGGTCTTGTTCCATCATTCGGAGGTTCTGTCTTCGTTCTCTTGGGAGAGTATTGAGACTTAGGAATACTGGCAGTAGTCGTTGATTGAGGGCTCGGGGGTGGCCAGTTGTAGCAGAATCCTGCACAATTGAGCCTAAGGTTGGGAGGAGAGTCGTCCCCAAAAACCATGTTGCGGTAAGCCTACTTCATGCACAGGTAAGCTCAGGTAAGCACTCTTCATTGTTTAAATTTAATGTTAATAAGTTAATTAGATGTTGATTTTGGGCTGTTACACAATTAATATGGGTTTTTCCTCTGTTACATAACTCCTTCTCGTTATGAATCCCATTGCAAAACTAACTGACAGTAATTAACAAATTTTACCCATAATTACATTTTGTTGTCATATTTCAACAAACTCCACCTTGACAAAAATTTTCTTAATTCGTTGCCCATGCCCATTCATCATCTCTTCTGGAAACCAAGAGAAGCCAAACACCATCACAACTCCTCTACTCTAACTAGTTTCATGAATATGTCTAGACAATTCTCCCATGTATGGACTTTTTTGAGAGCTACTTTTCTGCCATCGGTCACTTGTCTCAAAAAATGATACCTTACATCAATGTGCTTGGTCTTGCTGTGATAATATGGATTTGTAGCCAAATGAATAACACTCTGGCTATCACAGAATACATTCACTTTCTCCTGCGTCCTTCCAATCTCATCAAGCAACCCTTTCAACCAAATTACTTCTTTACTGGCATTTTAAGCAACTATACACTTTGATTCAGTGGTGGACAAAGCAACTATTTCTTGAAGCTTTGACATCCAACTAATTGCTCCACCTGCAAGAGTAAATACATAGTCTGTAGTAGATATCTTTTTGTCCAAATCACCTGCATAATCAGCATCCATATATCCATAGGCTGATCCTTCACTACCATTAAAGATGATGCAATGGTCACTTATGCCCCTTAAATACCGAAGCACCCATTTCACTACTCGCCAATGTTCTTCAACTAGATTTCCCATGAACCTCCTCACAACTCCAACTTCATGTGAAATGTCAAGTCTTCTAGATGCCATCACATATAGTAAGTTGCCTATAACATTTTCATATGGTACATGAGATATATAATTCTTTTCTTCATTAGTTCTATGACTCAAAACTAAAGAAAGTTTAAAATGGGAAGCTAATGGAAGCTTAACAGGTTTCACATTGTTCATACCAAACTTTTCAAGTACTCTTTCCACATACTTTTGTTGTGATAACCAAAGCTTTCCATTTCTTTTTCTCTATGTATCTCCATGCCCAAGATATGTTTTTCCACTCCAAGATCCTTCATATCGAATGGCCTAGAGAGTTGAGCCTTTAACCTATTCATCTCTTCCATGCTTTTGCCTTCAATAAGCATATTGTCAACATACAGAACCAAGATAATGAATATGCTACGTAAAATATTGAAGTATACACGGTGATAATACTTAGTTCTAATAAATTTCTTCCTCACCATGAAGGAGTGAAACTTCTTTTACTATTGCCTCGCAGACTGCCTCAGGCCATACAATGATTTCTCGAGCTTGCAAACTAATCTTTAGCTGCAACTTTGTACAAAACCTTATGGCTATTCCATATATATATCTCTTCATCTAAATCACCTTATAGAAAATTTGTTTTAACATCTAACTGTTCTAACTCAAGGTCAAGTAATGTAGTTAGTGCCAACTCAGTACGTATATAAACGAGTTTTACGACTAGTGAAAAAATCTCATGAAAATCAATACCTTCAACTTGAGAATACCCTTTTGCGACTAGCCTCACTTTATACCTTTCGATACTTCCATCAAATTTCCATTTCAATTTGAAGACCCATTTGCATCCAATAAAACTTCTCCCTTTAGGAATTTCTATAAGATCCTAGGTGTTGTTCTTGGCTAAGGAATCCATTTCTTCTTTCATAACATTTTTCCATTTTCCACTATCCATATCATCCACCACTTCCTGATAATAAGAAGTTCCCCCATATTTAGTAATCATTGCAAAATATGAAGCAAAATCTTCATACCTTTCAGGTGTTTTTCTTTCCCTTGTAGACCTTCTTAGAGTGACTAGTTGTTGAACTGGTTATGAAACTTCAATAGTTTCCTTGGCATCTTCTTCACCTTTTCCTCTAGAAGTCTCTCATTCCTTTCGACTTTCTGAAAAAAGGTCTAGCCTCCAACTGAATTTGTTGATTGGGTTTGAAAGAGTTATTCAACATTCAAACATACACGGCAAGAAATGCATAAAAATTGACAAATTTAATCACACATTAACACAGGATGTTTTTACGTGGTAAAACCTTGATAATGTGTTAAGGAGACCTCTACAGGGCAAGGGATTGGAAACTACTTTTAATCAAGAATGAATATCCATCATCCAAGCCTCTCAGGCCATCCCAATTAATATGGGATTTTCCTCCTTTACATAAATCCTTCTCGTTATGAATCTCGTTACAAAAATATCTCACATTAATTAACAAATTTTACCCATAATTTCATTTTGTTGCCATATTTCAACAAATAAGTTAATGACCTAAGACTTGAAATTTTTGGAGGAAGTGTACGTCTATGCCCTTAAAAATTGTTAGCCATTGCTTTTAAGTGACATGTTTTTTCTTATATTAACAATAATAAATCAATCAATATTTCCACCTAGTAATCAAACTTCTTACTAATCAAAAACTAAATTATAATTAGTTTACCATCCTAAAAATAATACTACCTAAAATTGGAACTTGGAAAACTTATATTTACCCATAATTCATGGTTCATATTTCCATATATATATATAACAATTTTTTTATATGGCCAAAACTCCAATATATATACATGCATGACTTATTTGAAAAGAATTTTCATTTATTATCATTTTTAATTTCACTTAAACTAAATCCAAGAATATATTCATTGACATTTTATATGGATTCCACTTTTGGGGTTGTAGTATCTACTAAGAATCGCGGAGGAAGATAAAACAAATTGAAAATGATTTATAACCTAGAATCTCAATATTAAAGGTAATACTCCCTATCTTATCCTATTGAATAAAAAAACATCTCTCCAACTGAAAGCATGGTTAGAACTAGGTATCTTAGGTATAAGAAGTTCAACCACATGGAAGCCAAGAGGTTTCATAAACTTTCTTCTAAATCTAGTAAAAACCCCACTTTCAACTCATTTAGTGAGGATGGCATAAGGATGTCTAATCTTGGCTACAACATTGAGGGATAAAGTAGGATACCATTTCACATAATAAGGATAATATTTAATGTATTATTACCGCAAAATTTAAGGAAAAATGTGGACTGATAAAGATTTAGAGGGAAAAAGGAAAGTAAGATATTATAAGGACATGATCAACACTAATCTCAGAAATAAAAAATATTTCTCTGAGAACCTCATATTTCCCACCCATATATTTGGAGGGCCATGTGCACAGCTGACACACCCTATTTCTCCATTAGAACCTTCCATTTCCCACATTCGCCTTTCGATTGCGCCACAATGGGCATTGAAATGACAAAAAGCAAAAACAATCCCCACACCATTACGCTCTTTATTGATAAACATTCTATCATTATAAAATATTAATTGGTGGTCACCGTGAAGCTAGTGTCTCAATTCATGATACAATGTGTGTGTATATACCAAATGAAACAATGGATAACTCTTCTCTTCTTTTTCAATATAATAATGTTACACAATTGAGCTCAATCCTCATGAGACAACGACTGACCAAGTTTCATTAGTCGTCGCCTTGCAAAAATAGATATAATTTTTTAATGATTATTAATAAAAAATATTATATTAATATATAAAAATATAGCATTTTAACTAAAATAAATATCAATTTTTTTATATAAAACAAATTCAATATCAACCTATATTTTAATTTAATTATTAATTACATATTAATATTATAGTTAATTATTTTATTACCGGATTAATAATTTTTCCATATATAAAGACGAGAGGCTTTTGTTTCTTTACTATAACCTTTATTATTTACTATATTTATTTCCACAATTGCATGTCTACCCTACAATGTTATAAACTAATTTTTTATTTTCTTAATAAAAACATAATAACTATTACTTGTCTAACATTACATTAAGTAAATTTGTGTATGCATTTATTTCTCTAATGTATAAGTCTATTCAATTATTTTTTTGATAAAATTTTAAAATTATCAATTGGATAATATTTATTGTGTACTTAGAATTAAACCTAAATATTATTATTTTGTTATCACAATGGAGATAACTTAAATAATGACCACAAAGTATATTGACTTTCTAGGAATTATTGACTAGGTTGTAATTGAGTTTTGCCTTAGTATTTATTGTGTCCATAGAATTAAAATTATAACTTAAATGATGACCACATAGCATATTGATTTTCTGGGAATTATTGACTATATTGTAATTGAGTTTTTGGCTAATATTTATTGTGTCCAAAGAATAAAAGCTAAATATTATTAAAGAATAGAAGATCACCTCAGAGATATCTTAAATGATAACCACAAAGCATAGTTTTGGGCTTGGATTCGAAACTAATATAGGATTTCAATGGCTAAGAACTCATCTTTCTTTGACATAAATAAATAAGCTAATGACCAAACACCCGAAATCATTTGGAGAAAGTGAAAGTGTATGCCCTTAAAAATTGTTAGCTAGTGCTTTTAAGTTACATGCTTTTTCTTAGATTAAGAATAATAAATCAATCAATATTTGTACATAGTAATCAAACTTCTTACTAATAAAAAACTAGATTATAATTGATAAAAGAAGAAGAGGTTCAACCACATCTAAGCCAAGGCGTTTTATAAAATTTCTTCTAACTCCAGTAAAAACCCCCAATTTCAACTCATTTAGCAAGGATGGCATAAGGATATTTGATCATGGCTACAATATTGGGGGATAAAGTAGAGACCATTTCACATAATAAGGATAATATGTAATTTATTATTACATCAAAATTGAAGGAAAAATTTTGGGTTATAAATAGTTAGAGGGAAAAAGGAAAGTAAGATATTATAAGGACGTGATCAACCCTAATCTCAAAAATAAAAGAATATCTCTCCTTGTCTTAAGTAATGAGAAAAAAATAAACATTGATAAAATAAGAAGAAATTCTCATGACCTTCATACTGAACATAAGCATTGGTCAATTACCAAATTTACACCATGGGATAAAAGGCGCAGGGTGTAAAAACATATAAAGTTTATTCTTGTCTAATTCCATAAGTTGTTGAAGAAACGAAAACTAGTAGATTGATTCACCTTGGTTCTTTAGGATGAACTTGTAGTTGAATTACTTCCTCCTTCTAATGACAATGATTATTTCATCACGCATAATGTCTTTTTAGGCATACCGCCACATCTTTACTAGCCGTGTTGGGATTTCGATCCAATTGCAGAAATTGCAAGGGATGAATACCCTGATTGTCTGTTTTTCATTATTTAAACTATCCATTTAGATCAAACACATGTGAGGTGTCATCACCCTAAAATAACACCATTTTTTCGTCTTAATAATAAGGGGATGGACCTGGTTCTTGTTGAAATCATACTCCACATACTGGATGGAATGAGCCCAATATTCCTTCTTTAGAACTTCATCAATCCAACACTTCCCAAAGGGTAAATAAATGTTGGATGGGCCAAAATCAGTATGGATGAAGATAATGATCTTATTTTTGGGGTGGATGACCATGGGCATGGATGCCACACCTAATTTGTTTACCATAACCTCCTATTTCCCACCTTCGCCTTGTTTTTCTGCTACCATGGGCACTAAAATGAAAGAAAGCAGAAATAATGCCCACACTATCACAAGAACTAGTATGAGTAAGCACTTTCTTAATCTGAATTTCAGAAAACCCAAACATTCTATCATTATGAAATATTCTTGAATGTGGTCATGGCGAAATGGATGTCTCAATACAAACAATATTGATATGCCCAAATCAAAATACAATTTGTGTATACATGTAATATACCAATTTGAGCTTGCTTCTTTATCTTTGTTTCGAACAATTAATGTCAGTCCCCATCATACATCAAATTTATATACTTGAAAAAATATTGTTAATCTAACCAACTTTCATTCGTCACCTCCCTTCAACAATTTTTACTTTCACTTCCATTAGTTTATAAACTACATTAAAAAATATTTAAATAATTTAATAGTTGAAAATGATATAACATTTTGTCCTTCAATTTTTGGGAGTGGGGGATTTATATGTTATCCATATAGAGTTAGGGTTTAGTAAATCAATTATTTATTGAAAAAATGTTAGTTAAAAATTAACAAATTAAGAATTAAAGTGATAACCAATAACAATTTTGGTACATTTGTGTTAGTATGGATTATGGTTTAATAGATTGATATTTTTAAATTAAAAATTAGAGTTTAAACCGTCGTCGTTGGTCGATTACTATGATTTTCCTGTTGAGAAAATTATGATTGGTGTCATACCATTTCTTGTTTGGCAGCCCCGCTAGGATTTTGGTCCAATCGCAAAAACAGGTGGGACTGAATACCTAATCATCTAATCTTCCTTGTTGAAACCAATGTCTGGATAAAGCACCTATCAGCGCCATCATGTCGGAATAACACCATGTTTCCATATGATGTTTAAGGAATTAGACCTGGTTCCTATGAAAATCATACTCCACATACCCAGTAGAATGAGCCCAACAATACTTCTTTAGAAATTGATCAGTTTGTCATTTCCCAAATGGTTAAGATATGTTGGATGGGCCGAAATAAGTAGGATTGAAGATGATGATGTTATTGCTGGGTAAGAGGGCGATTTGCATCGCTCACACACTCGAGTTCTCCATCAGAACTGCCCATTTCCCATTTTTTCCTTCTATTTTTCCCACCTTAGACTATGAAATGAAAAAAAAGCAAGAAAAATTCCCACACCAATAGGAAAACCAATACGCCCGTTCCTTATTCGGGTTTTAGAAAACCCAAACATTCTATCATTGTGAAATATTGGTGACAATCAAGTTGAAACTTGTGTCTCAATTCATAATGCAATTTTTGTATTTATGTAATGAAACAATGTGAGCCCTTCGCTTCTTTCTCTTTGTTTCAAGGAATTGAGTTTTGTCCTCATAATACATCAAATTTATTATTATTATTATTATAAAATATCGTTAATTTTACTAAGTTTTATTTTGGGCCACCCTCCAAACAATTTTGCATTCACCTCCAATAATTTGTAAAAGATATATAAAAATATTTAAATAATATAATAATTGAAAGTAATATTAGTGAGTGAATAAAAAATATATTAAAATACATTTAAATCATATAATAGTTGAAAATAATATTAATGAGTAAAAAATAAATGAAATACATGATAAGGAAAAAAATATACAAATATTTTTATTGCTTTTAAAATATTAGATATCCATGATTTAAATATTGAAAAGCAGATATTCTTTGTAAATTTTAATATCGTATATAAAATAAAGAAACATTTATATTTATAAAAAGTTTTATAAATACTTAAAAATCTACTATCTTGGAAGATTTAAAAAAAAAAAATGCTTTTTATTTGTTACATGACCTTTTTCTATTTTAATTAATTTTTTTTTATTTTATTATTATATAGAAAATTATTTATTAATTTTAATATTTGTTTTTATTTTTTATTTATTACTATAATTTCATTCTTACTTTACTATACCTTAAAGTAATTTGGAATTTGTTTGATAACAATATAATAATATGGTTACATGCTCTTTTAAATGAAATTTTATATGCATCCATGAAGTGAAAGATCTGTATCAAGTTTGACATCAAAGAAAGTCTTCTTGATGTGAGTTGGATGGGTGAATGCTAACTAATAACAAGCTCTAAAGAGGTGAAGTAAAACTCAAATCCTTTGATCCCGAAGCAGGGTGTACAACATGAAGATGGAAAATGGTAGATGAGGAAGCTCGAATAGAGGAAGAGCAAAATTATCACAAGATCTTCTTCACTATGGTAGAGAAAGTGCACAAATTATTCGCAGAATATGAGAAGGAAATAAAGCCTAAGAAGAAAGAGCCAGATGAATATGCCTTAGTAAATCGAGGAGAAGGAGTAGAGCATCCTAAACCTCCCTCTCCGTATTCCAGTGGAAGTTATTCTTCTTCCTCTTCTCATCTTTCTAACATGCATCATAGGAATACATCCAAAAAACCATTTTTTAAGCTAGATGTAAAGTTTGGTTTGCCCACATATAATGGAGAATGTAATGCAAATAAGTTAAACAATTGGATTAGATGGGTTCAGGTATATTTTCAAATTCAACAGATTGAGGAACATGAGGCCAAGATCCAATTAGCATCTCTTTGGCCGAGTGGCACCGTTCTCGTCTAGTGGGAGAGAAAGTTGCAGAAAGGTAGCAAAAACTTGAGTACTATCCTTTCTTCTTTGTCATATTTTATATCTTCATTAAAAGAGAAATTCTATCCTTTAGGTTATCGACAAAAGGCTTTAATGGAATGGTAATATTTGAGACAAGGAAAAGGTCAAAATGTACAAAGCTTCATAGAAGAGTTTAGAAAAGAAGCTTTAAATTTGAACATTTCACTTGATTGACCAGAAATTGAAACAAATTATATTGGTGCTTGACATAGCTAAATGAGGCATTCTTTGTTGTTATTTGAGCCTACTACTATTGACGCGATGAGTGTGAAGGCCATTAACCTTGAAAGAAAGAGAAATAATGACAAAGAGTATCATCCGAAGAAATCATGTTTCAAACCTCATAATGGAAAGTTCAAAGGAAAAGCCAAGGGAAAGGACAAGAAGGAAAATACAACCAAGAAAGAAGAAGGAGCCAAGCCATCTTGCACACATTGCAAGAAGGAAGGCGATGATGATGAAAATTCTTGGAAGTTGCTTCCAGAGTTGAAGTCAAACATATTTGGTGGAAAGTTGATCCAGGTGGATATTGGTGGCCACCCACCTATTCTACTTGGACCCCCACCACTGTTTCTTTTAGTTTTTTAGTTTCCTTAATTTTAGCATAGTTTAGTATTTTTGGTAGTTTTTTGGGTCGTGAACTTCCGAAGCTATGTTGGCCACTTGAAAGTTGTAATCCTGAGATATATATTTCTAATGAGGTTGCACGTCAAACGAAGATTGTATGTCAAAGTTACGACCTTGGGAAGTTGGTTTACCAATTTAGCCAAACATGGCCCATAATTTTGGTGCTTCATCTCATAGGGTTAGGTTTTTGGATGTTTAGGGTTTTCCATTGTTTCTCAATAATAAATAAGCCTTAAAGACTCATTATAACACATTTCAGAGGCATGTATCCACTGCATCTCTTCTCAGAGATAAGATACCATCACTTGAGCTAGTCTTATTTCCATTTTGTTTGTAAGCATATTTCAGTGTTTGATATTATTGAGATGAAGTATTATTTTGACTGCATATCTGTAATTATGGTTAGATTTTTAATTTGTTACATTCTGGTTAATTTCTGATCAGTGGTATCAACGTGGTCTGCTCTTTCTCTGTCTTTCCTTGCATGTCCCCAACGAGGTCGTGATATAAGGAGTTAGGGCTCAAACGGGTCAAACCTTTGCAAGACCAGCCTCGTAAATCCTCATAGCCTCCCATGGCAGAAGAGAAGAAATAAGAGGGGGTAGGATATCCTTTCAAACTCTTTCTCAAAGAATCCCTCAAGTAATAGAGGAACACAATGATGGACAAATTTGCCCAGATCCTTCAGCGACTACCCAAGGGTGACACATCTCCTTCTAGCAACTACTCTGCAAGTGCCACTCCCTTTAAGATACAAATTAACTTTGACATCCCTATATTTGAGGGTTGGATAGATGCAGATGTCATAGGTAAATAGTTAAATCTACTATAAGGATATTTTTCTATTCATGATTTTTCTACCTCGGAAAATATTACTTTAGCACTTCTCAAGGTCGCCCCCCATGTCAAGGACTGGTGGGAAACCTACTGTGAGAAGAAGGACAAGAGTACACCATCACTCTTTTCGGTTACACCCACTTGGAATTCATTCTAGGATTCCATTAAGGAGTAGTACTACCCTATAGGGAGCTATGAGGATAAATACATAAAGTGGACCACACTATGGTAATGAAGAGACTAAGACGTGTCAAAGTTTACCAATGTTTTTCATACCCTTTGCACGAAATTCAGTATCAAAGATTCTAAGAAATATTTGGTAGTCAAGTACCGTAGATGCCTACACATGTACATCCAGGATGAGATGGGTTTCCTAGACATCTCCTCGCTCGATATGACATACCAATACATTGTCAATATTGATCAAAATTTTAAACAGAAAAAGCGAGAGTTTAGATCTGCAAACCTGAAGCAAGCAAAAGGCATCCCCAAACCATAGAGCAAAGGGTAAAGCCAAGGTGGGGTGACCTAGGATAACCCGCAAAAGCTACAAGCAAAGAATAATACCACGAATATGAATAAGGAGACGAGAAAGTGGTGTGATTTCCATAAGAGCTCCACTCACAACACAAGTGATTATTGGGCTAAGCAGTCACTAGTGGTCGAGCTAAAGGCTTTTGAGTTAGACGTGTGCTCTGAATATGAGTCAGAAATTGACAAAGGGAATGACAAATGGAAGAAGCTCATTGACACAGAGCCTAGTACCACTGTGGCCACTGTCAAGATCTAAAAGATTGAGCCTGAAGATCCAGAGCAGGGGGGAAACCTATTCCACTCACAGATGTGGGTGAATGGTTCTCACTGTATTTCATTATCGACAATGGGAGGCAAAAGAACCTCATTTTTCTCCCTGTGTATCTCCATGCCCAAGGTATGTTTTTTCCGCTCCAAGATCCTTCATATAAAATGTCTTAGAGAGTTGAACCTTTAACCTGTTGATCTCTTCCATGATTTTACTTGTAATAAGCATATCATCAACATACACAACCAAGATAAATTTTGAATATTTTACTTAAACTCTTGAATTATACGCATTGATCGTACTCACTTCTAATAAAGCTCCATCTCACCATGAAGCAGTCAAACTTATTGTACCATTTCCTGGGAGACTAGCTCAGGTCATACAATGTTTTCCTGAGCTTGCAAACTAATCTTCTACTTTGACCTTGTACAAAACCTTATGGCTATTTCATATATATCTCTTCATCCAAATGACCTTATAGAAAATTTGTTTTAACATCTAACTGTTCTAACTCAAGGTCAAGTAATGCAGTTAGTTCCAACATAGTAAAAATAAAAACAAGTTTCATAACTGGTGAAAAAATCTCATGAAATTCAATACCTTCAACCTCAAAATACCTTTTTGTGACTAGCCTTGCCTTATACCTATTGATACTTCCATCAAATTTATATTTCAATTTGAGGACCTATTTTCATCCAACAACACTTCTCCCTTCAGGAATCTCTACAAGATCCTAGGTATTGTTCTTGGTTAAGGAATCCATTTCTTCTTCCACAACCTTTTTCCATTTTCCACTATTTGTATCATCCACTGATCCTTGATAACAAGAAGGTTCCCGATCTTCAGTAATAAATGTAAAAGATGAAATAAAATCTTCATACCTTTTGGGTGCTTTTCTTTCCCTTGTAGACATTCTTAGAGTGACTAGTTGTTGAACTGGTTCTGAAACTTCAATAGTTTCCTTGGCATATTCTTCACCTTTTCCTCCAGAAGTCTCTCCTTCCTTTGGAATTTCTAAAAAAGGTATAGCCTCCAACTGAATTTTATGACTTGGTGATACCTATTCCTGTTCAATTTTTTCAACATTTGATTTTAAAAGAGAAGAGTCATCAAATGTTACATCTCTACTACTAACATTTTTTCGTGAAGTAGGATCCCACAACCTGTATCCTTTCACCGCATTGTCATACCGAACAAAGACATAACATTTTGATTTTGGATCTAATTTTGAATGCTCATTTTTAGGAATAAGAGCCTAGGAATCACAACCAAAAATCCTTAAATGTAAATAATCACAAGATTGGCGCAACCAAACTTCTTCATGAATTTTACAATTAATTGCAATTGAAGGGGATCTGTTAACTAAATAACAAACAATAGATACTACTTCTTCCTACAACTCCTTTTCTAGGCTAGCATTGCTGATCATGTTATTGTCTCAATCCATACGAGTCTGATTCATACGTTCATAAACACTATTTTGTTGAGGATTATAAACAATAGTTTTATGTCTAACAATTCCTTCATCTTTATAGTATTGTTCAAATTATAGAGAAGTGCACCATTGTGTTGTAATGGCTACAACCACCCTCCAAAATTATGCCTTATCTTCGTTTTGGAGCCTCCCTACCAACCTTCCTTAGAAGCATGTCTTTCCTTCTCAATTACATAAGCTTCAATGATTTTCTAGCAGATTTCCAATCTGTGAATGATAGCTTGTTGCATTCCCCTCACAGGATGTTTCCCTAGACTTGGTCCAGCTATAGGGTGAGAAGCTCCCTTAATAAATTGTGCAATTTTGGAAGGTAACTAGCCTTCCCTCCAGAAATTGTGTAATCCTGTCTGTCAGCCTATTGGGCTTAGAATTGTGCAATCCTGCCTGTCAACCTTCACTGGAAAAATTGTGCAATCTAGCCCAAAAATTGCACAATTTTGGGTAGCAGTCAACTACTCAGCATAGAAATTATGCAATCCCTCTAAGATAGCCAGCCGAGCAGCTAGTAGAAATTGTGCAAATCCAGCTAGGCAGCCTGTTGGGCTCATAAATTGTGCAATATTATCAGACATGCTTCCTTGAGAAAATTACACAGTCTGACCCAAGACAATTGCTCAGCCAAAAAACTGCGTAATCTTGGGAGGTAGTCACTTTTTCCTCCCAAAAATTGTGCAATCCCTCTGGGACAACCATATCTTCTCAGCCCAGAAACTGTGCAAATTTTCATCCTAGGCTAATCGATGCATGTACCCTTCGGGTTGACCAGTTCCCTCCAAGACTGGGCAAAACTGATTTGCATGCATGGACTACTTCTCCCAAGGCAACATGCAAAGGAATCCCTTGATTCAGGGATCTATTTTTAGTAGTTGGAGGTTACATGCAAGGATCATTTCCGAAACCTCCAACCAAGTGTCACTTTTCCTAGATTTGTGGCATGCGCGTCACAACCTCGATTTTATCAAAAATCATCAACTAGATGTTGTAGAGCTCATTCCCCACATAGACCTTACAGCTCTGGCATCCCACATTGCATCTAGGAGTCATCAACACATTTAGCTCATTTGTTTCGGGGTAAGCCCTCTTTGCATGTCTTGCACTACATTTTTATCGCTTTTTGTGTTTCACTTCATGTGAGTGTTGTCTACTTGATTTTAGTGAATGCTTTCTATCGTTTTGATGTATGTTAGCTTGTATAGGTGTTGTTTCAGTTTTCATTTGCATCTCACTGTTGTCACATGCATGAAATTATTTTGAACTAACAGTCGTTGTTGTGGTGATTTGCTTCAAACACATGCATGCTTTCCCATTTTCTAAATCCTGCACTTGTTGTTTGCATGTATTATCATTCACTCGTGTTTGCACTCATCTCACCATGAATTCAAACTTCTCATGTGTTTAGTCACCCGTTATCTAGACAGTGTTGCCTTGGCCCAGACCGTGCCTTTCCCAGCTAGCACTGCGCATTTCCGGAAGTGAAGGCTCTACCTTCCCTCCAAAAATTGTGCAAGTCTAGCCCATCACTGACCTCCACGCTTACATTGTTCAATTCTTGGAGGCAGTGTCTTGTTGGCCCCAGAAACTACGTAATGCAGTTTGCTAGTTGCATGTCACTACTGACTGAAATTGTGCATTGTGCAGTTTTAGTCCTTACCAGGCCAGGTTGGATTGTGCATTGTGTAGTTCCAGTAATCAGTCAGTCTCCTGACAGCTCGAAATGTGCCTTGCGCAATTTTGGCAGTCAGTATCCTGACCCCTATGTGGAAATTGTGCAACCTTCATGTTCAATCACACAGGTCTGTTACAAGTCATTCCTTAAGTTTGTTTTGCTTTTCAAATGGCAGATTGCTTTCCATGAGTGTTTCTATGTCCCTAGGCATCACATGTGTTCATCTATCTCTCAACAGCATAAGTACAACAACTTCCAGGAGAGAAGAGTCAAAGACATTGTTAAGAGCGTAACTGGGGATGCAGTTGGTCAAATGTCTATGAAATTGCCTGTCCACGAAGACATAAAGTTGTTAATGGACAAGGATGTCAAGATAAATGGAAATGACATCGTTGTAAGAAGCACCATCATCAGTAGTAGAAGGTAGCACACCTGCACATGATGAATGCAAGAGGAAGGTTGTTGACAAAATAGAGGCAGAGTAAAGCTACAAGTTCAAATAAGATCCACTCATAATGTAAGCAACATTGGAGATTGAGGCTATGAGGTGACGACGTGACATGAAGATCACATGAAGGTAGATAATGGAATAGAGAAGGATTTTCATGTACTGAAGCAGCACCTCAAGGAAGAATAGGAGCTTCATAGATGAGATAATGAGTTGTAGCAGGAATAGGTAGATCAGGGGGCACAGCGTTCACAGAAAGATGAAATTGTGCCCGTACAAGTTATAGATCCATCCCGACAATTAGCACAGAGTAGAAAAGGTGAGTATTGTTGTGATCACATGCAAGGGAATTTCGCAACATGCATGTCATTATGCGCACTAATGCGATCCCACCCATTTGGCACACTCAATGAGGCAAAAGACAAGAAGCAATTCCAACTAGAGTTGAACATGTATTTTGACAAGTACTAGCACATGCTTGGAGATCAACATAGACACTATGCATCAACATGTTGCCAGTCCAGTCACACCCAGGACAACCATGCACATGCTATTAGATGAGTTGGACAAAGGAGCCATATTAATTTACCTGGATGCAATGGAGGCGAGAGTTTATTTAAGCTAGATGTCACCATTGAGCACACAGACACCATCACGAATGACTAAGCTTGACATTAGTTTGCCACCATCGACCATCATAAGGATGTCAAAGAGTTGATCTCACCACAATGATTTGAGTGCTAGTGATGTCTTGCATGGCTGGCTCAAGCCATTTTGTCTCACATGGGTAAATGTGCAGAATGTATATAACGTCTTGTTAAGTGGAAGTTCAAGTGTCGTGTTGTACATGTGTCCCATAGGCAGTCCTTGGCTGCAAAAACTATGCTAGGAAACCAAATCAACCAGCCTTTAGGTTCAAGCTAGCCCTTGAACCAGACGGGGCTCCCTCAGTTGTTTTGAGGCTTTCTTTAATGATGTTCACATATCATTGAACAACAACATTTGAAGCACAATGGCTAGATTTATGGTTTTAATTGGGGGTGGTTGGAGATCAATGATAATCCCTAATCATGATTAAATACCTCTATAATAGGGTCCCTTCTAAAAGTTTCAGCTTCCATCTTGACAGAATGACTTAGCTTTTTCAAGAATTATAGTAGAACAATGTAAGGGGATTCCTAATAATTGAGTAGTCAGACTGACTACTCAAAAACTAGGTATATTTAGATTGATGTAGAATATTTCTATAGCCCAACAAAAAAATATTCAAATGTAACAGAAGGCCAAAGTGAAACTGATTCCAAGAGGAGTTATTTCAGATAGATAGTCTAATAAGCTAATCTCTTTTAATGGCTATCAAAAAACATAAAGCAAAAACTAGTCAAAGAGGAGTTATCTTGGACAAACAGTCCAGTAAGATGATCTCTTTCTAAAGGTTATGACTTTGCACGTAATTTCATAGAGATTAAGTCTTAATCTATCTTACCCATACCTTCCTACAATTTCTTTGAACATATGTAGAAATAAGTTATGAATGCACGAGAAATACATACGAGAAACATAAAATTCTGTCATAACTGGAACCATAAGGCTTTCATTAGAATTCTACAAGAGAAGCTATTACATAGTTTAAGAGACTTGGCATCAGAATCCAACACTATTTATTACAAATGAAATAATATATATTACAATATCTCTCTAGTTGTTACAATAATTATGGAATACAACCCTCATTTGTATCCTAAAAATAAAACACTCTCTCTAAATTATCTGCTGGAAACTTTGAACTCGTTGCAAGTATCTTTCCTTGAGATCTAGAATTGGTTGAATGAATGTTGACAATCTACAACATAGTCCTATATCTGTTGATCCTCTACTACTAGGTGTTTTAGACCGATCTTCATTCCCTTTAGGTATGGAAAAAGGCTGAAAATGTTTTCCTACAATCTGCTAACTATCACTTTAAATTCTATTTTGGTCATTTTCTCATTTTCATCATCATTTATTTTGTCACAAATATTTGAGGAATATAAAATTTTTAAATATTTGATTAAACTCTTAAATGAATTTCAGGATTTAGAATTTCTATATATATATTTAAATGATTTGATAAACCATCTACCAAATCCATGTATTATTTTCCCATTCCACGGATTCACAAAACCATGTGTAGTTTTTAAAATTCATGGCTTGTTTCTCTTTCTCACATTTCTCTGTAAATTCATTTCATGCTTGTCAGTTCCTTTTACCCTTCGAGAATACCTAGATGGTTTTGAAAAAACATGTGTTGATTAGTGTGGTTGGTAGAGTATTTTCACTTTACTCTGTTACTTTCATTTGCAAGATGATATTACACCTGTAAATTGATTTCACCATGCCTGTAAATTGATTTCACCATGTTTCTTTTACCTTAATCTCCTATCGTGAAATTCATTTACATGAATGCCATCTTTGGTCACCTATACATTAATTTCATATGAAATTTTCCCTTTTATTTTCTCTGATAAATTCATGGCATCCGTGAATTTCATTTTATGTGTCACTATAAAATCATTGTACACTTATTTCATTTCACCAACTTGGTATTCCATCTATGAATTTCATGTAAAATGTAGTCTCACCTTATCTTTCCATTTGACCTCCCATCCACATAGCATTTATTTCATAATCATATTAAATTCCATTCCCACCACATTTATAAAAGTCAAAACAATAAATTTCATGGTTTTCGGGGGGCATGGGGATAGTGGTAAGTGGTTTAAGAAGGGGGGGTTGCAAAATTACAAGGTGGTGACACATAGGTTTGGTGGCCTACCATTAAAACTACTTTTTGGACCCCTCCCCCCAATTAAATGTCAGAAAAGATGGGGGTTCGAAAAGTGTTTTTAACCCTTGGATTAGTGTGCCCATATCTCGAGGCATGGGAAAAA
>APFE030878488.1:0-55298 GCA_000404065.3 Pinus taeda
CATAAATGAACAATTCTTGGATGATTCAAATGACAAAACCTCCTTTCTATATATAGGAGTCTAAGGAGTCACAATATAACCAAGCCGACCTAACAATAATAATATAAAGGCACAAAAATAACAACAGAGGGATTCTATGGGGCACAGTAATAACAATATGGGGACAATAGGGGCACAACAATATTAATAAGGGATACAACTACAATAGTAATGGGGTAATCACTAGTACTATAGGGACCTAACACATAACCAAGGAGACTAGAAATGGCCTCTACAACAAAAGTAAACTATGAAACATCACTAGTCACCAGTACTACTAGCTACTGCTAGAGGAGCCAACATCATCTAACCCAGACTCTGAATCATAGTCAGATAGGGAAACCCATGGCTACTCATCATCATCATCTCCAACTGCAACTATAGAACTAGTAGCACTAGTAGGCTGCGCAGTAGCTGCACACTGAGATAGACAAGATATGCGCTTTTATCATTGTTAAGCAGAGGAAACGCCTACAACTAGAGGACTTGGGGCTGGGCCTGAGGCTGGTACAAGTGGATTTGCATTCAACTGAACGTTTTGTTCAAGTAATGCCTCCATCTCTAAGTCCAAATCAAGATCCTCATCAGAATCAAACTCTTCTGGATGACTCTCCACTACCCAATCTGATGTTGAATCAATAACTTCCAACACAATGGGATCTGAATCAGATTTGTTCAGCAATTGGTTACGTCTAAGCCGAAGGTTGTATTGAACATAGACTAGATTATTTCACTGTTTTTTATCCAAATGATTTCTCTTCTTCATGTGAATCCTCTGAAAGATAGACCAATTGCACTCACACCTAGTAGCACTGCAAGTTTGACTCAAAACACGAATTGCAAACTTCTACAATTGAGGACAATGGCTACCAAAAGCCTCCTACCATTGTGCTGCAAAAAACATAGTAGTGTAATGAGTTAGCTCAACAAATTATATCCAACTTTCAAATTATAAACAATTTAACAAAATAAGAATTTGAAAATTGAAATTTTTGTTTACCTGACACATCTGTTTCCCTTGCAATCTTTGCTAAGTTCTTGCCAAAGGTACTTGTGGCTTTGTTGAAACAAGTGATCTATCGGTGTATCTCCAGCTGATCACTCTCCAATGGGATCATGCGATCAATGCAATCAATCAATCCATCTCTAACCTCCCCACCCAAAGCTCCTGCCTCCAGAGCTTTATAATGATACCTTGGGTTCAAAAAATACCCAGCTGCATGTATAGGGCGATGGAGTTTATTGTTCCATCTTTCATCAATGATTGCCCAAATGGGCCCATACTTAGCCACTCTATCGTTGTATGACGTCTTTATTTGCTCCTTTGCTTGATACATACCCTCATAAATGAAGCCCATAGCCAATCTTTCCCCATCCACCAACGACAACACCTTAACCAGTGGTTCAGCAACCTTCACAATCTCTGCTGCCTTTTTCCAAAATATTTTTTCATTAACTTTCTTTTTCAAATCTTTGCCATCATGTTTGTGAGAAATGAGTTGCAAATCTAGTGAGGACAGGCCTAATAAATCCCTACCCCCTGTGTGTCTCCTCATTAGGCTCAAAATCCATGAATGATTGTAGATACATTTTGTTATGCTTTTGGCATGATCTACAGTGTTCTTGACCCAATCTAATTTGCCAATATCCTCAAGCATGAGGTCTATGTAATGTGCAATAAATGGGGTCCAAAAGATGGCTTTGTGTTTTTCCTCTAACAGTTTACTAGCAAGAACATAGTTAGAGGCATTAACTGTGATGTGTTGAACAACATTAGCCACCCCCACCTCCTCAACAACCTCATCCAATAGCTGAAACAACAATTGTCCATCTTTCACCCTATCAAATGCATCAACTGATTTTAGAAACATGGTTCCCTGTGGGCAAAAGATAAGAAAGTTTATGATGGTATGGTTCCTTTGATCAGTCCATACATCTGACATGATGGTACATCTTGTTTTTTCCCATGAGTTTTTGAAATCTTTCAAATACTCATCAATGGAGGAAATTTTTTTTTGCAAACGAGGCCTTTGAAGCCCTTTCCAGCAACAAATATAGCATCAAACGTAGGCTCATAAGATGGTGAACATGAAGCATTGAAGGGGATATCAACATCATACCACCATCTAGCTATGTAATCACAAGCAGTCTCCCTCAGTTCTTTCTTCCAATGGTCATCTAAAGTGCGTTGCATATGACTTCTACTACCTTGAGGACAATGTGCATCTGATGAAGAGGAGGGTGTGACAGTGAAATAACTTTTGA
Organism: Pinus taeda; assembly: GCA_000404065.3. Taxonomy (NCBI): domain Eukaryota; kingdom Viridiplantae; phylum Streptophyta; class Pinopsida; order Pinales; family Pinaceae; genus Pinus; species Pinus taeda. The sequence goes on from APFE030878488.1 coordinate 2,305, forward strand.
TATTCATATCACCCTTCTTTTTCATTTTACCCTTACCCTTTTTTTCTTGCATGGACTCCAAAGAGGGTGAAACATAGCAGAAGGGGTTGGATGCATTAGTACAATGGATAGATGAAGAGCCCTCAAAATCAAAATGGGGGTTAGTAGCCATCATTTGTTGTATACTCTTCCTCCCAAATTCAACCTCTATTTCTTTTTGCCTAGCTTTTCCTTCCTGAAACTTCTCAAAGCTATTTAACAACTCCTTCCTAATCTCCCCAATTTGTGGTGATTCACATGGAGTAATTTGGCCTCTAATACCAGCCATTGTTTCAGCCTATGAATGCCTCCAGGACCCACCTTAATTTTTCTATGGCAAAATTTGCAATGCATTTGATTATCAACCATTGCAGCATATGCCCAAGCAACATCTTTCACTCTAGGAGCCATTTTTTAACTTGGAAATGAAAGGAAAAAAATCTGAGAATGAAAACAAAAATAACAAAAATAACATTGCTTCAATGTTTATTTCTTTTACAAAAAAAGGCTCTTTTCAATTTCCAGATTTCCACAAAAAAATAAATAAGAAAAAAAAGAATTTTAGAAGTGAAAAAAAAAATACCTCTAGGCACAAACCGCCTCCTCAATGTTGCTCCAATCGCTGCCCAAGAAGCTCCTCACTGTTGCTCCAATGCTTGCCCAAGACTCCTCACTTCTGCACCAAAAACAAACGCCACAACTCTTCACAAACACCTCACAAATTCTCACACAAATGCAATGAGATAGTTGTGAGGAAATGAGAGGGGTTGGGTAGCTTTTATAGGGTTGGGAGAGGTAAATGTACCTCAAAATAACCTTAAGCCAAATTTGAATTGGTTGTGGGGTCCAATTTTCCCCCAAAAAATCCGCAAGCCGTGCTTTTGCGTTGGTGACCGAGCCGACCGAGTTAACTTGAGGTGAGCATTGGCTCAGCCTGGCTCGACCAAGTCAAAGTCGGCTCAGCCGTTTTTTAAAACATTGGTACTACGAACCAATCAGATCAAGAGAGATGTTATGTGTGATGTTGTCCTCCAAGTGATGTGACATGATGTGTATTTATATGTGTCTCAAGGGGTCAATTAGCTTGACTAGGCTGACTTGTACCTTTATGCACATGTGGGTTTCTCATCAATATTAATATTTTTCCTTGACCAAATTAAAATCTTCCAAGGGCTTCTCTAGATGAGGAAGGCTTCCCAATGGAGGGAATTTCTCCTTCAGCTGTCAAATTTTAACATTGTTGTTGGTATAGGGATGTGCTATGAAGGTACAAATTAGATCATCCTCAATGTGTTCTTTAAAAATTGAGACTTGATCAAGGCTCAATAGAGGTCGAGTTGATACTTTGTCACTATCTTCAAACCAAAGAGAATTCTCAAGGTCTGAGGAAGGTTTAGTGGAAGGATAAAGAGTAAGCTTTTTAGTAGAATTTTCATGGGGACTAGTCATGTCCCAAGACCAATAGTTGATGGCCAACCAAGATCTTCCTAGGATTAAGGAGTAACCTCCAAGGTTAGCTTTTGATTGGAGAATCATAAAGTCAACTGGATATTCCCACGAGTCTATTGAAACAACAATGTCTTCCACCACCCCTTCTAGTTTTATTGTAGATCCATCGGTCATTTGAAGGAAAATTGGGGTTGGTTGAAAACCAAGCAACTTAAGTTTCTCCATAATCTCCTTTGTCATGACAATTATAGTCGCCCCTAAATCTACCAAGGTATTGGCTAGGAGTATTGCTAATGTTAATAGTAACAATGGGGCTTACTAGATCTGCATATTTTGTTGTAAACACTTTACCCAACATTAAATTTGTTAATTTTTCAATCACATGAACTATCTTGGGATCTCTCTTTTTCCTCCGTGGTTTCTTTAGGTAAAGCTCCTGGACTGCTTTTGCTTAGACAGGGACATCTTTAGAAGCTTGAAATAGTGGAATATTTACACATATTTCTCAACTCTCCCAACAAATCAAATTCAGGTCGTACAAGAGGTTTTTCAAGACACCGTCTCTCTATATAAGGAACAAGATCAAGCTCATTTTCAAGAGATTGGTCTATTGAAATATCTTGAACCTATGAAGAAAGCAATTCCACCTCTGGAGGGTTATCTTCTTGTTCTTGTTCTTGAATAATAGGATAAGTTTGATTTTGAATTACCTTTCCAAAATGCAGACGGATATTTTTACAATCCACAGATGAAAGGGGATAGGTAGGAAAAGGGGGTGGTTCAACATTGTAGGTGGGCTAAACTACTTTATTATTTGGATTAGGAATAGGTTGAGTAGGCAGTTGAGGCCTTTGTTGAGTCCGAGAAGGTTTATTGGAAGGTAGTTGGAGTTGTTGCAAATGTACTTGAGTTGTAGCTTGTGGTGCCATATTTCCAAAAGAGTAAGGTCCTCTCCAACCCACGACCCACCCCTAACTTTTCATTTGAGGGGGCCAATGTGGCCAAGGCATAAGAGGGTACCATCCAAAGGTTGGGGTGAAATACTGGGAAGGATCAGAAGATATTGGTCTAGATGATCGAGGGGGCTAAGGTTTCTTTTGGGCCACAAAACAAATCTACTTAGTTTCCTCGTTGGCTTCTTGAAACATCACCTTAAGCCATGGTGGAGAGGGGCATTCTTGAGTGGAATGCTCTTGCTTGCAAATGTTACATGTCTCGACATTGTTTAAGGGGCATTCTCGAAGAGTATGCTTCTTATGACATTTGAAACAAAATATAACCAAGGCTAACTCGGCCTCCTCCTCCTCCTCCTCCTTTTCAGCTTGCAAGGTATCTAATTGAGAGTTGAGTGTGCTGAGAATATCCAACAAGTTCCCTAGATTAGCTTTAGTTAACCCAGTCCCACTTCACCTGTTAATCCTTGAGATCACATCCCAAGAGCTTCTTCCATATTTCAAGCTACCTCTAGAATATCATTTGCACAAATCACAAATTTCTTCATAAGATAATAGAGAAACATCTCTTGCTCCCATAAGATTTAAAATTTCGAGACAGTCCTCTCGTATTCCTTTAAGAAAAAGGATACATAGGGTTTCTGGGTCCAAGGTGCTTTGTTTTGTCCTTCGTAGATTATACTAGAATCTTTCCACATATTCTTCGAGGCTTTCATCCTCTGATTGGGACATCTTGAAGCTTTCTTCTTTAATATCTTGGACTTTACAATAGTCCTGACATTTCTTCAAAAATGTTTTCTTCATGTCATCCCAAGTTTGGATGGAATTGCCCCTGAGTCCCAAAAATCAACAAAGGGTTGCATCCTTCAAGGTTGTAGGAAATAGTTTCAATTTCTGGGCATCCGTCAAATAATCATAACTATGACAAAGAACATCAAACTCGAACAAAAAGGTAGTTGGATCCTCTTTTGAAAGACCATGAAAATTCAAAAGGGTAGAAAGAGGAATGGCTTTCATTTGGACTTTTGCATCAGGGTCTTTGATAGGGAACTCAAAAGTAATAGAGTCTTGTCGCTTAGGTCCATTTACCTCATCATCTCCCATCTTTTCTTCCCTTCAAGTTTGGAAATTATGGATTTTATTGGGACCTTCTAGGCTTTCTAGTTCCTCGTCCAAGGTAACCTGTTTCCTCCTTGGTGCTTGTCCTTTTGTATTATCTAGAAATAAGGTGATATTTAAAGGATTTTCCTTTCCCTTCTCACTTGCCAGAATGTTAGTAAGAGTGGCCCTATCGCACTATGTGGGGTTTTAAAGGATTTCTTCCTTCTACCTAGGATGTTTTAATGCATGACCTAACACAAAAAGATAGTGGGGATCTAGTTTACTGAAAGGGGTAATTAACGACCCCTTTCGTTGCTTCTAGCCCTAATATCTTTTATGCTAACTATGTGAGGAGTCTTGAATCTTTTGAGTGCCTCCCTGGCAACGATGCCAAAAATGATGGTGTACTTATATGTTTAATAATTCTGGTAATGGTTTAATTTAGACAATCTATTTTAATAGTCAAATTGGTGTTGGTAAATTTGTGAGGCTCACTATGCTATATGCACAAGAGACAAGTCCTCACACTTATTTGGATGACCTAACTAAAGGAGTGCATGATATTTGGGATCAAATGAGAGAATCAACTTATAGACAGTACACAACATAGCTAAGTGGCACTTTAAGCACCCAAACTTCTCAAAGGGCGAGCTCAATGTCACTGGGTGTAATTTAGGCAATTCAATAGCATTTGATTTGCATCTCTTGCACCTAGAGTAGGCTGCAAATTTCCTTAAGCTACTAAAATAAGAAAAGCATACATCACGCAATCACACATGCTTTGAAATAAATCATGACACTTATTGGAAAAGTAAAGGTCACACAAGTTGGGAAAATAAAGTAACACACATGCCTGAAATGAAACTAACTAAAACTCAAATTGTTGCAAAAACAATCATAAATCTACTTAGAGATTAACAAAAATATTACTAACACAGGACCGTACCTTGAGTGGGCCCCTGCTCAAGGCCGATCTGTGCCTCTACGCTCTTAGTCGTTCAACACAGGGAAAAGACTTAAGCTTCCAAACTCATACAAAACAACACAACATAATAAGATAATGCAAATTAAAGCCACACACACACACACACATATAGATTTCAACCAAAAATAATAACAGAGTATCTTCATTGTCGTGCACTTCAAAGCGCTCACATATTTATACAATACCATAAGTCTGTATTTTCTCTAAGACATTCGAAGGTTACATCTTCCTATGACGTACAAATTCACTATGACAACATACTTCTAAAAGTCAAGGAATCTATGATGACATTAAGGAAGACATCCATTCTTCTCTGTGGAAAAAATGGGAATTCTTGTGGGGATACAATTCAAGTTCTGCAATGACAACATAAATTCCTGAGGACATTTTTTATGACAAAATACAAGTTCCTGTGGACAAAAATTCATATCAACAAATGAAGACTCAATTTGGCAATCAAAGCATCCAAATAAGAAGGTTAAGTTTAAGACCTCCGAATTTGTGACTAGACTGAGCATGGATGATTAAGCGAAGCTTTGTAGCATTATATGTGAAGTCCTACTGTACATAGTACTTGAGGAATGTTACAGAGTTTTACATGTTGTTGGACAAAGTTTATATGCAAAAGGCAGTAGTTTGAGACATGTGCAAAGGTCACCTTGCTGTGGAAAAGATCAAAATCATATCTATAATTAAAGGACGAGACTGGAAGAACTATGACTAGAAGTATGAAGCTAATATATGAAGCAGCTACCAAGACTTCCTCCTATACATAAAAGGACTATTTCCATCAACAAAACCGACCTATCTAATTCACTGTAGTCTGCAAGTATCTATGTTGGAAGAAAAAGACATACGTCAACTGACGAGAAGGCCAAAGGATTAGATCTATGCAAGAATGGATAGGTAACGTTATAAGAGATACATATAATCTTTGAAACTAATGACTTATGCTAACAATACTACATATAATATTAAGTCTTTTTAGTCATGGTTAAGCTAACAATCTCTTGAGAGATATAGATGTATTAGAAAAGTGGTCTGTAAGAGATTGTTGGTGTGTTAAAAACTAGGTTTTGTGATTAAGAATTGAAATTAGAAAGATTGCTAAAAAACATCTCTAGGATTTGTAGAATTTGCAATTTGTGAGCTCACAAGTCTTTGGCATCTACGGTTTGTAAACCTTAGCAAAGTTTGAACTAAGAAGAACCCTAGGAATAAAAACCCTAACTAATTGTTTCCGCTGTAAAAAGAAAACGTATTTCTTGAGAATTACAAGAATGACATCATGGTGATATGAGAACAAGGTTGGTGAACAGGTCCAAGATTAAAAGGGAGCTAACCCTCATCAAAAAGATAAGTATTCTACATTTCCTTGATTACTACTATTGCTATTTTATCTTTGTAATTTGCCTTTTTGCTCTTTCATAGTTTTCTAATAAAGATTGCAGGTCAAGTCAAGATCAATCTAAGCTTGATTAGCAGTTGAAAGAATTGAAAGAACGTGGCAAAGCATGAAGATTAAGAAAGAGAAATGAAAAGTTGATTAGATGGCAAGAAGTTCACCTACCTTAGTTGCAAAAAGGGAGATATTAGAACCTAAACAGATACACTACTAGAAATTTGACAAATAATCCAAAAAAGTTTATGATCAAAAGGAAAAGATGATAGATCAATGAAAATACACTTTGGCAAGACGTAGAAGAGTTCTAATATCGTTGTACCAACAGTTGATTGATTCAATCTAGGAACACATCGATTGATAGTACTAATGATGATAAAGATACTATTGATGATTGGAAGCTGATATAATTTCTTGGAAAAGCATGTGAGAAAAATTTTGTTACGAAGAAAGAAGATGGAGAGTCTTGCGCAATTAGCGGTGAAGTTTGGCTCGATAAGATGTTTGATGATCTACTTGATGACATATTAGAGCTATGTGAAGATTGACAAAGGTCTAGGAAGGTCAAAGCTCTTTATGACATGATGCAAGATAGGAGCCCAACAACTACAGTAGATCTCCATAAAAGGAACATGTAGCCAATGCTTTGATTAGTACTTTTGAGACAAACTTACGCTTGTGGTTCTTCCTCCTTGTTTGAGAGGGAGTGAGGATTTTCTCCCTGTTTTAGAGGGAGTGAGGGTGGACACCGTATTCTCCATGTGTCATGCACTATGGCCAGGACTAATAGTCGTAAGCCTAGTGAAGGCACTGGTAAGGAGAATGGGGGATTGGATAAGCATGTGGGATCGATACTCCTTAAGGAATGTTATCCAAGATAGGAGTAGTCCCAAGTAATGATACTCTTTAAGGATTAGGAATCCAATATAATAGTCCTAAGGACTGATATTTGTTGGAATTTCTAAGTCTACCTGTTAGAAACCCTTCATGTACTTCTCTGATTTATTTCTGCCTACTTGTTCTAATTAATTAACAAGTTATTTACCATGTAAATACTGAAAATAAATACAAGTACATGCTCAACACATTACAAATCATCAACTGAAGGAAACAAAACAAGCACACAAGTGACACCGTTGTTTTTGGACCAATGTCCCTAGAAAAACCCAATGCGGGAAAATCGATGCAGCTATCTGAGGGTTTTATTATTATGCAGTTTTTGAATACAATCTGGGTGCCAAAACCGGCTCACCCAACAGAGAATAATCTCAGCAATCGTACCTCTCAATAGGAGACAAATGTTTCGGCTGAAAACCCGGATAAACACTCTGATAGCTCCAAGCTCCAATCTGCCCCACGAAAACCCCAGTGGCCTCTAGGGATTGCGTCAGCCCTTTATGTCCCAATGTCTGTCCAGCATCACCCTAGCTCGCCCTACGTCAACCTCTAGATGCACTGCATCAGCCCTTAGAGCCTCTACGTCACCCACGCTGGCTCTCTGCGGCACTGCACAACCCCTGGATGCCTCTCTATGAGCCCTGGTACCTCTGCGTGAACCTCTGGCTGGCTCTGCGTCCCTCTCTCCTAGCTTCCATGCCAATCCTCCCGGTACTATCTCTGCCTCCCTTTTTCTGTATTCACTGCCCCTCAGCTGCAACTCTGATCACTCCTTCGATTTCCTCAGCAAACCTTGCCCCAGAAAATCGAATTCTTGATCAACTCAATGTGTCCTCCAAGTGACCCTCAAGCCTCCTCTTATACTTTTCTCATTGACAAATCAACGGCCAAAATTAAGTCCCTAATCAACGGCTAAGATTAACTCTAGCTTGATCCATGACTTTTGGACCCTTCTAACACAGTTTTATATTAATCCACATTAATATTTTATTTTCCTCAAGTTTAGACTTAGGGACTCCATTAAAAATATTAATTATTTTAATCTCTCCCAAACTGTTTAAAATCTGCCCAAACCATTTCTGGGTATTGGAGATCTCATGTGCTTTAGCCTCTCTACCAATTTTTGTGGCTAGAGCACATCGATGCTACCCCAAATCAACACTCCCTCTTAGCAAGGACTGTGCTCTAGTAATACTCCTCACTGAGCATCACCTTGATCATCCGACATCGGTCCATGTGCTGATGCTAGGCCTGCTGCCCAACATCCTCTGCATTGCTTCATCATGTAATGCTATCCATGGCCCTGCCACTACCATTGTTGCATCTGTACGACAGCACCCTCTGCATCCGTGTTGCTGCCCATGGCCCTACCACTACCACTATTGCATCTACACTGCAACCCCTCTCATCATGTTGCATCATGTTGGCCATAGCCCTGCCACTACTAACTGTTGCATTGCAACTCAGTTACTAAGAAGTAACTGATCTCCCAACTCTGACATCTTCGTCAGGCTAAAACACCCTCGATGCTAAAACTTCCTTTGTCGTTGACAAGTGCTCCCTCATAGACCTTTGCGCTGCTACAACAACTTTGTGCATCTCGCACTGCTGACTCACGTTCTCCTAGGACTCCTGCGTTGTAGCTCCCTCTATCGCTCCATCCACATCCATCTCTACCGACATCCGTCAAGCTTGCTACTCCTCTTCGAGGCTCCCGTAGCAAAGGTATAATCCAAGAGGTTGGGTAACTCGAGGATTCTGTCCCTCATCGATTGTAGTCCATCTGACTACAGCTCGATGTCTCCCCACTTCCGCTCAAGTGGCGTGTGAGCACTCATGGCACAGTCATCATCTGTCTCTAATTCCTTCTCCACCCTTATTGGCACAGCCTTGGTCTCGGAAGCCTCTCCCTTGCTCTTCTTCGTCGGACACTGACTCGCATAGTGACCCAGTTCCCCACAGTTGAAGCATTTGACCTTGGAGAGGTCCTTCTGTTTCTCCTGCTTTCCCTCAGATGCTATGGCAGAATCCTCCTCTTCCTCCTTGACTCTGATCCCTTTGTCACTGCTTCCCGCCTTGCTTAGCCTTTTGATCTCTTCTTGGCGAAGATCCGCCCAAATTTCCTCCCAATCTGGAAGGGTCGCCCTACCCAGTATGCTCTGGACAAACACCTCCCAGTCTTCTGAGACTGCGTTCAAGGTTGTTCTCACCATCAATTCTTGATCTGGTGTGGCTCCTATAGAAGTCAGTTGATCCCAGATCTCCTTCAATCGATCGAGGAAGGCGTCGATCTGTTCTCCTTTCTGCATCTGGTGTGACCGCAACTAATTTTCTAGTAGCATCTTCCTCTGCATGGAAGTATGTTGATACAACTTCTTTAGGGCCTCCCACATCTCATTTGTCGTATTCTTCTCAGCAACGTGTGGTACTACATGGTCCTTGACCCCGTCAAGGATTATGCTCTTGGCCCTCACCATTGCATCCTTGTACTTATTGTTATCAGCCGGGTCAACTAGGACCGCTATTGTCCTCAAAGTGAATTGCATGAGACGGTTCCTGTCTAGAACGGATAAGATTTTGGCCTTCCAGACTACAAAGTTTGAGGCTTTATCCAGTTTGTCCTGGTCTCTTACCCCATTCACTGCCATCTCGTTGTTCCTCTACTTCCCTCCTGGAAGTTCTCGGTGTGACTCCCTGTGAGCCTCGATTTCTCTCCTGGAAATCCCTCTGCCAATGTCGAGATGCCCCCACTCCGATGCTTAGTGCAGCTGCACCACTGATCTGGATTTCTTAGCTAGAAATCCTCGGTAGCAACTCCCTCCTCCTTGGTCTTGCCCTGTTAGGTGTTAGGTACTATTTTGACTACAGTACCCCACCAATTTCACTCTACAACTTACCCACAACATCCTAAGCCCCAGCAAACTGAAGGTTAGAGCTTCTAGGCTCTATGCAATCCCGGCACCAGCAAAATTCGCACCTCCTCGCCACGGGTAGCAATCCTTCCTGACTGAGAAAGATGACCGGGCACTGCGTAGGTCGAGTCTGCTCCCCTCTGCCACTATGTTGATCCTCTTCCCGGATCAAACTTGATGACGCAAGCACTGCGTCACTCCTTCCTTCCTGAATAGCGTCTGTCACTCAGGACAACTGTTTTCTGCTACTGCTGCTCTGCTCGACTGATGTCCTCAGTTCTCCTGTGATTTGCAACCACGTTCAGATACCATGTTGGAATTTCTAAGTCTACCTGTTAGAAACCCTTCATGTACTTCTCTGATTTATTTCTACCTACTTGTTCTAATTAATTAACAAGTTATTTACCATGTAAATACCAATGTTGCACGAAACATCCCCCCCCCCCCAGATCTAACCCCCGAAGCGCGGTCCATACAGATGCGTCCAGGAAGCGCCTCCCGAAACACGCTTCCGAAATTCCGAAACGCGTTTCGAACTAATAATGACGCTTCCTGGAAATTCAAGAAGCGTCCCTTCAAAACGTGTTTTGTACGGCGCTTCGGAGGTCGAATCGTACGGTTCTTGTACGATTTCGTATGCACTTTGGAAAAGTGCGCACGCGGCCTTAAAAAATTGGTTTTTTTTTTTTGGTGAGTTTGGTTGTTGGGGGTGGGTCCACCTTGGGTTAGGGTGAGGAATGAAGGAAAAAAAAGAATATAAAAAATATACATAAATATAGCAGATGCTTCCTCATGGTACTGTTAAATTCTTAAAGTAAAAGTGGCATTCTCCTTTATTTTTCATTTTCATCCTTTTACTTTAATTTTTAACATTACCATGAAATGACTCATGATGTTGAGAGTGGTTCTAGCCTCATTGGACTTCATATGGAGAAAATAAAATTTCATATCCTATTCAAAATTCAGCAAACTTAACAGTTTTCAGGAGTTCAAGATCAATGGGATTGTGGTATTTCATTAGATTATATCAAGTATGAAGGTATGTGATTAGCATTTAATCAAAAGTACCAAGCCCTATATGTACCCTAGTGTTGGTTGTGTTAATCGTTGAACTCCTTTCTCACGCCCTTGGCAAAAAATTACCTTTCAATCAAGTCAAAATCATCGATCAAGCATGGTAGCTTTTTCTACCATATTTTAAGTCTTGGATTAGGTAGTTTGATCAAAATTGGGCAATGTTGACTAATATCCCTAGACAATCAAGGTAGAGGCAAAGGCTAGACAAGAGGAGAAGAATCTAGATTCTAGATGGTTGATGCATCTAAATGGTTGATGCTCGAATAATTAATCATTAATGTACAATGGATGCTATATTATCTTGATTTATGCAAAAATATGCATGTTTTCATGTCTTCTACAACTAATTTGGTATTTGGGATGTTTGTTTTGAGTATAAACTCAAAAAAATATAAATATATATATATAGCAAACGCTTCGCTTCCCAGATTTTTGGAAAATGACACTTTCGCATCCCCGCTTCCAAAAAAGATCCTTGTTTGGTCCCCGCTTCGTGCAACATTGGTAAATACTGCGAATAAATGCAAGTACATGCTGAACAAATTACAGATCATCAACTGAAGGAAACAAAACAAGCACACAAGTGACACCATTGTTTTTGGACCAATGTCCCCGAAAAAACCCAATGCCGGAAAACTGTTGCAGCTATCTGAGGGTTTTGTTATTATGTAGTTTTTTAATACAATCTGGGTGCCAAAACCGGCTCACCCAACATAGAATAATCTCGGCAATAGTACCTCTCAGTCGGAGACAAATGTTCCGGTTGAAACCCCGGATAAACACTCCGATAGTTCCAAGCTCCAATCTGCCCCACGAAAACCCCAACATTAGCCTCTAGGGACTGTATCAACCCTTTTTGGCATAGCGTCTGCCCAATGTCACCCTAGCTCGCCCTGCGACAGCCTCTGGAGGCACTACGTCAACCCTTAGAGCCTCTGCGCCACCCACGCTAGCTCTCTAAAGATATTGTGCAGCCCTTGGTTGCCTCTGCGTGAGCCCTGGTTAGCTCTGCGTGAACCTCTGGTTGGCTCTGTGTCCCTCTCTCCCAGCTTCTGCACTGATCCTCTCCGTACTATCTCTGCCTCTCTTCTTTTGTATTCATTGCCCCTCAGCTGCAACTCTGATCACTCCTTCGATTTCTTCAGCAACCCCTGCCCCAGAAAATCAAATTCTTGATCAACTCGGTGTGTTCTTCAAGTGACCCTCAAACCTCCTCTTATACTTTTCTCGTTGACAAATCAACGACCGAGATTAAGTCCCTAATCAATGGCTAAGATTAACTTCTGGCTTGATCCATGACTTTTGGACCCTTCTAACATAGTTTTATATTAATTCACATTAATATTTTATTTTCCCTAGGTTTAGACTTAGGGACTCCATTAAAAATATTAATTATTTTAATATCTCCCAAACTGTTTAGAATCTGCCCAAACCATTTCTGGGTATTGCAGATCTCATGTGCTTTAGCCTCTCCACCAATTTTCGTGGCTAGAGCACATCCGATGCTACCCCAAATCAACAACATTCTTTGACAATGGGGTAATATCTAAGATAAGAAGAGTCCTGTAAGGACATACCTGGTGAACATCCGGATGGGTATGTGCCTTGACAGGCGGTGGCCATGTCCAAATGAATGCCTCCTAGCATTGTGCTCTGACCTAGTGGAGAGATAGAGCTTGTCAGTCAAGGCCTTTCTATTTTGTAATTAACAATGTTGGTTATGATGATGCTTATCAATCTGAACTCTTCTTATGAGAATATTTCAACTTGAGAGTATCCTTGCATCCTGTTGAGTGATTATGAATACCTACCTAGTTAAGAGGGAGTGTTGGAAATGTAACTAGGTTTGGCGTTCATAATTATCATTGTACTTGTGTCATTATATATTTCATGTAGAAGCAAAAGAAGAAAAGTAAATTATCATCATTATTATTTTCATTAGTCAAAGCATGTTCTTCATGCTTCTAGGGTTTATTGAGTCTTAAAAAAAAAAATTACGAGTCATTGAATCAAAGTCCCATTTGGACTTTTTGAAAGAAAAAGGAAAGAAATTTGTATTTGAGTCAAAGAGTCTATTTTGTCACCACAAGACCAAGTTGGCCCTCTAGAAGGACAACTCGGCCAACCCATAAGTTGTGTCTCTTCATATGGTTGAACAACTATATATTGGCAACTGTGCTCCACATTTCGGCAATCACTTTGATTTTTGTGCAAGAAGAAGAAAATCAGTGAAGTAAAAGGGGAGAGAGAGTGAAGTCAAAGGAGAGAGAAAGTCTTGTTTTTTCTGCCCTAATCTGTTCACATGTGTGGGTATCTTTTGTGGTTTTTCAGAGCTGTTACAGAGCCGAAATTTCAGGGATTGACCAGAATTCAGTAATTTGACCAAAGTTGACTTTTGATGACTATGATTTGTTGAAGATGGATTGAAGGAGGGCTGACTTGGATCTTTGTGGCAGTCTTGGTCTTGGGTTTTGGATATCTCACATTGATCTAATTCTATAAGAAGAGAATTTTTCTGAGTTTTCCCCCTTGTAGGGTTTTTGCCCTAGCTTGGAGCCTAATTTCTTGTGTCCTTGTCTGTTTGTGATCTTCATGTTCCACATATTTTGGTAATTGCTTGATGAGAAAGAATATAAATTTAATAAGAAGCCAACAAACACTCACAAGTAATTATCAAGTTAAGAGAAATCATCCTAATCTACATGCATCCTGATTTTTCAACAAAAACTTGGTAGCTTCTTCATTGTGGTTAATCCTAGTTTTTGTCACTTTAATAGTTCAACATTTCTACAAATTCTGAAAATACCTATTTCAAGAATTGGTACCATAACAAAAAATTCAATAGTTTCCTCATTGTGTGTAACATGGCAACAAAACCTTTTTGGTTGCAAAATCAGAAAAATCAGTAGAATCTACAGGGTATGACAGTGTTTTGAGGAGAGTGGCACTGACCTTTATATTATTAGAATGGCAATTATTCTAGCTGAAAACAACCCATACAAACTAAATCCATCTTCACTGGCCAACTGGAAGTTAAGAGATTAATAGAATCCAAGCACTAAGGGTGAAGTCCATGTTTACTTTGCCAACCCCTTCCATGAAAGAAAAGAGAAAAGAAACCATATTTCCAATATTTAGGCCCACAATGATTTCTGACCATGACAAGAATATTACACAAATAGATTATGTAAGTTATTGACATTTTTATTTTTTTTCTAAAAAAGTCAGTCCTAGATTTTGAAGATGAAGTTTGCTCAGCGAATGGATTATACCTGAATCTGCAATCTCGTCTGTATGTCTCTTGTTGTGTAAAACTTTCCCAAGGGCATGAAATAGAGAGAGAATTCCATCACGTCCCATGCTTGACTTTACATTATTTGTCAATGCTGGGAAGCTAAAAGCTAAGATAGATGATTGAGCAACTTTCTTCCACTTATGTTTATTAGATTGTGCTTTAGGAAGTCCAGGATATTCAAAGCTCCCCTGGTCCCAAGTGTCAGATAACTTGCTGAGGCAGTAGAATTGTAAAGAATTGATTGCGTGTCTAAGATCACCTCCACTACTTTCAGATATATAACTTAGCCACTCAGGAGGCAGAGACTGATGTTCTGCTGTCCATATTTTTGTAAGTGTCTTCGTGATGCTTTTTGATGTAAGAGGATTGAAAACTATCTGCATCAAACGCTTAATTTTCCTACTAATCAACTTCATATGAGGACCAAAGATCAAAAAAGATGTTCAAATACTACATAGGAAGTACTTATTACCTTTGTAGCACCTCCTTGCTCAAGAGCTAACTCCAACTCTTGGATCATTCGGCCAGGTCCCTCTCTATCTCCAGATTCAGTGAATTCAGTAATGGATATAATTGTTGGAAATTGAGCAGACAGTGCAAGATGTCGGAGACCCTGACAGAGTTGTTGGCAAGCCTCCCAACTATTTGGGGTAGGCAGGTCATCTACTAGAAGTAACATATCTTTCCTCAATCTGCCAGTTGCATTTGATGAGCCTATATTCAATATTGGATATTTTCGTATAGCATCTAAAAATGCTTCAAACTCATCAAGCTTTGATATATATGATGTTCCTGGCAAATCATCAACAAACATCATATTCCTAGAAAGGTACAAGATGGGCATACAAATGTATTCAAACCAAGAAATGTAGAATTTGCTACTAAAAAATAACCCGACACTTCCAGTTGCAAAAGGTTACTATCAATCTATGATTATAAAGATGCTCATATCTTATTTTACTTTAATGGAAACAAAAGCAAGTTTCTAGAAAATAAAGAAATGTAGCTGTAAAATGTATACCAGAATTTATGTGGTGAATATATTCTCTCCACAGGGTGGGTGTTGGTGTGTCCCATTCATAAAATTCAATTCCTAAGAGATCTATAAGCAAATGAATAGTTGTCTGCATCAGATTTCACAAGAAAATTGAAGCATTAATAGAGATGAGCATCTTCAAGTGTAGAAAAAATGCCTAAAAATGCCTGAACATAAGAAAAACAAAAATTAATATTGATATCCACCAATAAAATACTCTGAAATCACTAAAGTCATTATCATGTTTATTGCATATTCTGAAGGTAAAGCTAATTTTCAAAAGTATAATTGTTAGCAATCTGTAGAGGCCTTCATATTATTTTAGAAAAGAATAAATACAGTCTGCTCAAGGTTGGACTTTCTTTAATTAAAAATGCTCAACTTATAATGTACTACACCATAATGTTCCAACCTAAGTTGCACCAAACATGGACACTTGTACAAGTTTCCAAAACAGGAACATCTCGAAATGTGAACCCTCCAAAATGGGTACATGGGGGGAACATACTATATAAAAATAACAACAAATATAGATATATGGTTTTTTTTAAACAACACATTATCTTGCAAGAAAATAAAATCATACACATAAAAGACCATTTTAGGAGAACCATGTCTATATAAACTCGTATAGATTATTACATGACATAAAATCCCATAGCTTAGTGGTCTTGACTAATGTCAATCCTATACCTTCATACATGATGGAATCCAGTGGAAACACTACAATCCTGCCAACCTTGAAATCCTGAAAACTGTAAAATCTGCTGAATTTTGAATGGGATATGTGTTGAATGGTGTTGTCATTGATGTCAACATACATTAATCAATACTCTCAATATTTGTTTGGATTGCATCAGTTGGAAGCTTCAATGCAAGGATGGCTGGAAACCCTAGCTCTAGCATTTGTATTCCCTAGACGATGGACATACCCCACACTTGTTGGAGGTTTTTGAAGAAACAAATCATTGAATTTGTCTTGGAGATCCTCGTCATTAGATTCTCCTCATCAACCAGATTCCGGTGGTATATGGCACATCACAAGAGGCCTCACAGTCTGTGAGTTATGCCAGATTGAAGAAGGACCCAAGTTGTGGGCAAAAACCCCACAAGGGAGATGTGTTGAAATAAGTAACCAGGTTCAGTCTTCATATATACTCTTGATTCTTGTATATTGTAAAATTAAAAATAAACTATTATTATTATTATTATTATTATTATTTGTAACATGGGTTTCATGCTCAAGGTCATTTTATTTTAGGTCAAGGCACCCATTGAGTGCTTCTAGGTTTTGTCATTGAGTCAAGAAGTCTAAGAGTCATTGTCATATGTAAAAGACCCCATTGGGCATATTTTAATATGTCAAAGAATTATTTTTGAGTCAAAAGAGTCAAAATACCGCTCCAAGACTAAGTCGGCCTGGTAGCAGAAAAAGTCGACCGAATTAGGGCATGTCGTCCTCCTTGGAAGCCTATATATAAGAGAGCATTCGACCTCCTATGGACTCACTCACTCATTCACTCATCATTCAATCGAAAGACAAGAAGAAGAAGGCAAGCAAAGGAAGACAAATTTTTTGGCTTTTTACACTCTCTCTCTCACGTGTGAAGGCAAGCTAGGGTTTTTGTAGTCTCAAGGAGCAAGGAAAGGGTCGAAGCTGGAAAAAAAAGTGGACAATTTGATCTCTCGTAAGGCATAGAAGAAGAAGCACTATAAAGGACAAATCATTATTCTCAGCACTTACCAGGAAACAATTACATGGCATCGCTTGTTCTTCTTGAAGAATGTAACTAGTGTCAAACTTCATAATTGTATTTGAGTCAAGATGTATTGTATTTGTCAAAAGAGAGAAGAAGGCATTTATTTATAAAAGAAAATTATTTATTAGCATGGGTTTCATGCTCTTATTATTTTATTTCTAGGTCAAAGCCTCCATTGTAGGCTTCTAGGGTTTATGTCAAAAGTCCTTGTCCATGTCATCATGTAATAGACCCCTTCTTGGGCTTTATCTATCAAGGAAGAAATTTATTTTTGATGTAAAAAGAGTCATTTAGACCTCCTCCACCAAGTCAACCTCAAGGAAGACAAGTCGACCTAATTCAGAGCTAGAATCCACTATATAAAGACGGCAACTCGACCTCATTTGGAACACATACAAGCAAGTTTGATCTGCAGTAGCTGGAGAAGAAAAGGAAGAGTGAAATACCTAAGGAGAAGGAGAAAACCATAGCGAAGAAGGAGACATTTGTCAAGCAAGAAGGAAGCCAAATTTCTCTCTCTTTTGCCACAAGTGCGAGTTTCTGGGTTGTTATTGGAGAGCTGAAATTTCAGATCTGCAATAGGGTCGAAATTCTGGAAGCTAGGGGTCAAAATTTTGTGTTGTGGCTGGGTTGAAGCTGGTTGACAAGAAGAGACTACTGAAGTTTGCATAATTATCTTGGAAGGTTGTCTTGGTGGAGTGAGAAAGGTCTTTTGGTCTAGTTAAAGTTCTTGGTTTGTCTCAATTTCAATTGAATTTACTAGTGGAAGAGTTTGACTAGGTTTTCCCCTTTATAGGGGTTTTAGCCCTAGCTGAGTGCCAACTTCTAGTGTCATTGATCTTCATGCTTTTGATTTGATGATTGCTTGATGAGATAAAGATGAACATAAAGAAAGCCAATAAGAATATAGGAATATTACAAGTAATTGTCAAACATAAGAAAATCTTTTTGCCTTTTTTATTTTCTAACATGGTATCAGAGCTAAGGTGAAGGAGGAAAGAAAAAGGCAGCTTGAAGGTCTATTGAAAGAAGGATCAAGAGGTCTCAATGAAGATCATAAGGAATAAAGGAAAGCCTTTTATCTATAAGGAAGACATTATAAAGTATTGGAAACCTCAATGAAGATAGAAAATAAGCTATAAGGAGCTACCAACTATAGAGCATGGAAGAAGAGGATGGATCTCATCCTTGCAAAACAAAAAGTATTGGATTTTGTTCAAGGAAAGGTGAAGGAACCCACAGATGATGCAGGAAAGGAAAAATTCAAGGAAACAAACATCTTGGCTATGAATCTTATTGTAGATGGAGTGAAGGATAATCTAATTCCATATATATCCAATATAGAAACTGGGAAAAGGATGTATGAAGCTCTCTCCAAATTAGTCACTATCAAGAACATTGGACAAGTTGCTAGTCTCAAAAATGAACTAAGAACAATGAATATGACAAAAGATGACATTATATCTTCATATTTTGTGACGATCCCCCAAATAAGGGATGAGATCCAAGCTATTGATGAAATCATACCAGATAAAGAACTTGTGATTGTTGCTCTACTAGGTCTACCTAAATCATGGAGCTCCTTTGCCTCAGGTATTAGCAGTTGGAAAGAAACACCATCCTTTGAAGAAATGTAGAATGCATGCAGTAAGAAGAAGCCCGCATCTCATTAACAAGTAATAAGAAGGAAGAAGAAGAGGACAAAACTTCAAATGCATATTCTACTCACTACAAGAAAAAGGGGAGAAACAAGAAGCTTAAAGAACCAAAGAAGAAGATTGACCTATCTAAAGTAGAATGCTATCATTGTCATAAGATGGGACATTATAAGAATGAATGTCTAGAAAATCCTAGGAACAAGAATAAGAAAAGACAAAGAGAACATGCAACAATTGCAAATAAAGATCCACCTAAGAAGAACAAGGTTGAAGAGTCTGAAGTCAAAGACTTATACGATTAAGTCTTTTAGGGATAATATCCCTTACATATCCTTCTACTATTGTTTTAGGTTTTTGTGAAGGTTTTTCCTTTTATGTTTTGATTTCTAGAGTTCATAGATCTAATATGTTTTAGAAATTTTTGAAATATTTTGATAAGTTGTAGGTATCCCTCAGAAAGATTGGATTAAGAGGGAGCCTTCACCATTTCACTAAAAGATAAGTATATTGTTATTTGTTTCCTCTTTCATATCTGTTTTCCGTTGCATATCAAGATTTGTTTGCATTGCATACTCATAATCCTTTCTTTGTATTTTCCTTGGTAAGAAAGCTTACAGATTACACAACAGTTATGGAGGAAACCTCAAGGAAAGACTTGTATCTTGAAAAGTAAGCTTGTTGCTAAAGAAACTCTACAAGGTTTGTTAAAGAAGTGTTGAAGAATCTAGGGCAAAGTAGTGTAGTGTGATTCAAAGTAGTGTAGTGTGATTCTTCGTTACTTGATAACAATTTGTGGAGTCTTTTGACTTTTCTTGTTAGGTTATGCTTCATCTTCTTCTTATTAGTGCAAATGTGTGTACTTCATCAAACTACTACCAAAACAAAATACCAAGAACACAAAGTTGGGCTCTCTGCCAGGGACAAAACCTCTCCACTCTTGAGAGCAAAACCCTTGGTAAGTTTTCTCTTATTGAAGCTTCTTATTTGAACAACTGCCAAACCCTAGACCCTTGATTAGGATATCCTCCAAGCATAAGTCAAATCCTTCCTCCTTCTGCACTATAACTTCCGGCACATGGACCTCTGTCTTCCAGCAATTTGCTCCTCAGCACTTTGTCGTCGTTCTTCCGGCACTTCATTCCTCCTTCAACTTGTTAGTAACCTTGTAGCACTTGCTCTAAAGAAGACACTATTGACGAGACCTTTCTTCTTAGGATGGTTCCTTTCTTCTTTGCACCAATCAACTGACTTGGATGTAGGGTTGTTATGACTGCATAGAGATTTTTTATTCTCGCACATGTCACTATTTTCTACCCTAGAAAACAATCCCTTCAACTTCGATCTTGTTCCTTCTTCCTTCGTTTATGAGGGCTTCTCCTTCACTTGTAGAGAGAGGCCTTGTAGACCTTGTTTGCACCCAAAACGGTGAGATAGGATGACCTTTACTTTTCTACAGCTATGGCTGCAGGCAGACCTTCCTTAACCTAGCACATGTGGCTGTAGCTTCTCTAGAAACTGTCTCCTTACCCTCGATGTTCTGTCTGCTTATCACGCTGCCCTTGTAACCCTTTTTCCTTGGCTTTTCTTTGTCCTTCTTCGTCCTCTTTCTTGCTTGCGGATTTCAAAGTGAAGTTATATCAAATGAAGAGTGGACAGCTTCTATAAATAGAGGTTTGTCCCTCCTCTTTAGGCCGACTTTACTATCCATTAGGCCGACTTGACAGTTTGCACTATAATTCATCTTTTATTCATTATTTTGTTGTTTGGAGACTCCGTTGATGTTAGGAGAGGATTTGACTATGCTTGGAGGTGTTCCCATGACTTTGTACCTGATGTAACATGCCCTCAAAGCATCTCATCATAATTACATTTTGACTTTGACTTTCTAGAAGCATTTTAAAATGTGCTTGACCTATTTCCGATGAGCAAGAAACTCATTGACAAATACTATAAAAATAATTTCTCTTTTCTTGAATAATTACAAATATCAAAATTACATTTATGAAGACCAAACCTAGTTACATTTCCTTCAACACTCCCTCTTAACTAGGGAGGTATCCATACAGTGTTACAAGGTGTTTCACAATTTTCAATCTTGAAGAATTCACATAAGAGAAACCGGATTAGCAATCCAGCTGTTATAGCATCATATCCATCAGCATTGTCATAATGCAAGGCTTTGACTATCAGTTCCATCTCTTTACGAGACCATGAGCCACAATGCTGGCGAGAAAATGATTTATAGACACCTTCATCATTGTCTCTCAAGGTACATACCCACCCGGGTGTTCAAAAAGTATGACCTTCTAGGACTATTCTTATCTTGGGTTCCCAGCCCTCAAAGAATACCGGTCCTCTTCCCTACTCGTCTTGGATGCCCTACACATCCTCAAAGAGTATCAGATGCCAAACGATTACCTAATCCTCCCATTCTTTCTTCCCAAGTGAAGACAAGAATGGTGTGTCTATCTTGTGTCAACATTTCCATTCATGGGCTTCATCTCGACTTACGGCTGTTAGTCCTAGTTTAGTGCATGACCCGTGAAATGGAAAACATGATTGTCACTCCTTTGTAATCAGGGGTGATTCAAAAACTCCCTCTAGATCAAGGACTTGTCAAAGCTCCCTCTTAACTGGGGATTATTTCCATCATCAACAACTTCTTCATGGTTCCTCCAGTTGCTTGATCTCCTTCCTTTCTTGATGTCATGAAGTCTTCGATCAAACTTCTTCTAAGTAGGGCACCATCCATCAATCACTTTCCTTCTTAGTTTGTCATGTCATTACTTCGTGGAAAGTGACTATCAGGTTTTTCTTGTCATCTTGGCTACTCCTTTGTCATCTTGTCCATGCTTCAAAAATACTCTCCTCATGGATGCTTCATAGTACTTGCAAGGTTACACGCTTTGACCTAGTAGCCCATCATGACTTCATCCTGATATTGTTTCAACATTGCTTTTTCTTTTGTTGGATGGTTTCTTCATCAAGACATCTCTATAGAGTAGAATCAATTATCTGCATCTTTTGTATCTCCAAGGCCTTCATAAGTGTCAAGGGTCCTTTCTTCCTTTATTAGAGTTATCTTGCCTTCTTTCAGGAGATATCTTCAAGGCATTTTGTCAAATAGTGATTCTCGTTGATCATGGTGTTCTTCACATGCTTGATCTCTTTCTTCATTTACTTCTTCTCAAATAGATGGGTCAACCATCTAATGCTTCTTGTGAGAGCATTCCTCCATTGCTTTCTTTCTGGACTTGTCAGCATTTCTTCTTGCTTCATAGTCAGCAATCTTACGCTCCTTATGTGAGCATGTTCTTTTGTTGACCTTCATTGCATTGTGGTACATGCCTTCGAGCATATTCTTGGTGAAAGAGATTCTTTCATGCTTGATCATGTTATAGAACTATACCCATGACTCTAATATACAAATGACAACATGACTTAAACTTTGATGCAAACATACCTCTTGACTCTCCTTTGATCATCCTTTGGTGTGGCCCTTCTTGCTTCATCTTAGCTTGCCTGCATATCATCCTTTTCTTCAAACCCATGAATGGGATTCCCAATGAGACATCTGCTTTGGTCCATGAACCTTCTTTTCAAGATTCCATCATAGGATGTTAAAGATCCTTGCCTTGCAAATGTTTCCTTTCTTTTGATGATGTAGGTCTTCTAAGATTCTTATCATGATCAATTTTCTTTCATCATGTATGAGGTCCTATACTAGGTATGTTTTTTCTACATGAATATCTTGAGTTATATCTGTCATGATCCTATATTCTAGAAGGTATTTCTACTTATGCAGTTTTGTTCTTATCATAAATGCTATATCTACATGAGTATCTAGAACTCTATGTACATCATGCTGCTAGATTCTAGAGGATGTTTCTAGCCATGCAATTTTAATTTACTCCTACATGCTCTTATTCTACTCAAAACTTTGAAAGAAGTCTAGAAGTAAAGAGTTTGACCTAGTCATAGTAGAGATCTGGGGGATCTTCCTTCTTTTGCTTCTTTCCTTCTTCTTTCATCTCATGAGTTATGTGAGCTTCTTCCTTCTTCCTTTTGTTGTTGTCCTTGTTAAGCTTAGGACAATTCCTTTTGTAGTGTCCATATCCTTGGCATCCAAAACATTGGATCTTGGACATGTCTTTGTTGTTTGTTCTTCGTGGATCAAACTTGCCAAATTTACCCTTTCTTTTGGCCATGGTAGAAAATGCTTGCTCCTTTGATCCCACATCTTCTTTTACCTTAAGTCTAGTTTCCTCTGTCCTGCATAGAGACCACATGTCACTGAGAGCGGTTGCTTCCTTCTTGGCACATATGCTTGATGTGAAGTTTCCCCACTCCTCAGGTAGAGCATTGAGTACTACAGTTGTCATCTCTCTGTCAGACATGACTTTCCCAAGCTCTTGAAGTTGATCTCTCATTTCAGAGCTTTTCATGAAGTAGGGAGTTATTCCTTCCATTATTATCTTCATCGTATAATTCATTTCTCAGAGATATAACTTCTCCGGTTGTGGATACCGAGAATAGCTCTACTAACTTCTCATAAATTTCTTTTGATGTCTCAAACCTGGAGACATAAGGAATGAGAGAGTCTTTGATTGATTCTATCAGAATCCTTTGAGCTCTTGTCTCATCCTTGTTGTACTTGGCTAAGGCTTGAGACTATTCCTTAGAAGGGACAGTGATATACCCTTTGACAAGTTCTAGGAGTTCATTCTCCTTGAGTAGTAGATCAGTCATGTTCTTCCATGCAAGAAAGTTATTGGTGCCTACCAATTTATTGCTTTCCTTACAAAAAGACAATGATGTATATTCAGAAGCGGACATGTACTCACTTGATAGATTTTGAGATGTAATGGATTTGCTTCCTCCTTGAAGGGATGATGGCTTGTCTTCCTTGGATCTTGATGTTCTTCAAGTTGCCTTCTCCAAGTGGACTTGCTTGATGATGGGATTTGCTTGAAGACTTGTAGCTTGATGTAGGTCCTGCTTCAACCTGCTCTTCATTGTAGGTGCCTTAATGTAAGGCTCTTCTTCTAGCTTTGTAGACCTCCTTGATAAATGATGGATTGTAGACCCTTCTTGTTCTTGAAGTCATTGAGACTTCTAGGCTTGATGCTTCAATGTTGTAGATGCTTCCCCTTGATGCTTGTTCTTGAGTTGCCCTTTCCTTGATGTGTCACCTTAGCTTTGATACCATGTTGAAGAATCTAGGGCAAAGTAGTGTAGTGTGATTCTTCATTACTTAATAACAATTTGTGGAGTCTTTTTACTTTTCTTGTTAGGTTATGCTTCTTCTTCTTCTTATTAGTGCATATGTGTGTACTTCATCAAACTGTTACCAAAACAAAATAACAAGAACACAAAGTTTGGCTCTCTACCAGGGACAAAACCTCTCCACTCTTGAGAAGAAAACCCTTGGTAAGTTTTCTCTTATTGAAGCTTCTTATTTGAACAACTGCCAAACCCTAGACCCTTGACTAGGATATCCTCCAAGCATAAGTCAAAACCTTCCTCTTTCTGCACTATAACTTCTGGCACATGGACCTTTGTCTTCCGGCACTCTACTCCTCGGCACTTTTTCCTTCTTCTTCCGGCACTTCATTCTTCTTTCAACTTGTTAGTAACCTTGTTGCACTTGCTCTAGAGAAGACACTATTGATGAGACCTTTCTTCTTAGGATGGTTCCTTTCTTTCCACCAATCAAATAACTTGGATGTAGGGTTGTGTTGACTGCATAAAGAGTTCAAATTCTCGCACATGTGACTATTTTCTACCCTAGAAAACATTCCCTTCAACTTCGATTTTGTTCCTTCTTTCTTTATTTATGAGGGCTTCTCCTTCGCTTGTAGAGAGAGGCCTTGTAGCCCTTGTTTGCACCCAAAAAAGGTGAGATAGGATGACCTTTACTTTTCTGTTGCTATGGCCGCAGGCAAGCCTTCCTTAACCTCGCACATGTGGTTGTAGCTACTCTAGAAACTGTCTCCTTACCCTCGTTGTTATGTCTCCTTATTACGTTGCCCTTGTAACCCTTTTTCCTTGGCTTTTCTTCGTCCTTCTTCGTCCTCTCTCTTGCTTGCGGATTTGAGAGTGAAGTTATATCAAAGGAGGAGTGGAAAGCTCCTATAAATAGAGGTATGTCCCTCCTCTTTAGGCCGACTTGACTGTCCATTAGGCTGACTTGACAGTTTGCACTATAATTCATCTTTTATTCATTATTTTGCTGCTTGGAGACTTCGTTGATGCTAGGAGAGGATTTGACTATGCTTGGAGGTGTTCCCATGACCTTGTACATGGTGTAACATGCCCTCAAACGGTCTCATCATAATTAATTTGACTTTTACTTTCTAGAAGCACTTTAAAATGTGTTTGACGGAACCTAGTTACATTCTTGAATAAATACAAATATCAAAATTACATTTATGAAGACCAAACCTAGTTACATTTCCTTCAACAAGAAGAACTCAAGGTATGTCTGATTGACTTAACTCATTGCAGATCTCCTTCACATAAGAAGGTATGACTATTCTATTGAGAAATCTAGGGCATAGAAATTAATTGATTTCTCTTTTATTAGTATCTGCTTGTGAGTGCTTTTTACTTCTTTAGATTAGGATCTTCTTTTACTTAGCTTATTAGTGTTCTTCTTCATCAAACAACTACCAATGCATAAACCATAAAGAGAAAAGAGACACAAAATACAGACTATCAGCCAGGGCCAAAACCTCTCACTCTTTGAGAGGAAAACCAGAACAAATTCTTCTTCTTATAGAGATTCCAATTGATGAATACCAAGACCATGACCTAGACCCTTGACTTAAATGACCTCTCCAAGACCAAGTCAAATTTCTGAAATTTAGCCTTCACTTCTCCAACTCAGATCTGAACTTTTCGGTCTCCTTGACTGTAGTCTTCAACCTGTTGTAGGAGACTCTCCTTTCTCGCACGTGTGACTGATAAAGGATGAGTTTTGTCCTTTGCTTCTTCGCTTTAACTAGAGAGAAGTTCTATGTTAACTCGGCATGCAACATAGACATCAAACTTGCCTTAACTCAGACTCTTATCTTCTGCAACTTTGGCTTTTCTACAATATGTACCTACTCTTTTCCACGAACGTGTGACAGACTTGCCCAAAAACAAACCTGAAATATATTTGATCTTCCCTTCAAACTTGATATTGTTCATTCGCTTGGATGTAGGGTTGTTATTGACCCTTAGATCGAAATATTTTGCACCTTTACTTAGATTACCTTCTCTGAAATCTTCACTGAAATTGTTGCTCTGAAATAAGGCTGAGTTGCCCTATTTATAATTGTTTCCCAACATAATGCACCGACATGAATGCATGTGAGCTAAAATGTCCTTTGAAGAGTTTACATTATTCCCTTTTGAAGCCGACTTGAGGAGGAGACGATTCTTGGCCTTGGAGGGCTATTTATACTTATCTAATGACTCGTACAAAATGTAATATGCCCAAGATGGGTCCTCATACATGACATTGACTCAATTTGAATTTATGACTAATCCTAAGGGCTCACAAAGGGAGTCACACTAAAAATAAAATTCCTTGCTCATGAAACCCATGAGACAAGCATTACAATAATAATTTTATTTTTCTTCTTTTCATCACTTACATAAAATCACAATTACAATTCATTATGAAGACCGAACCTCATTACTTTTCAACACTCCCTCTTAACTAGGGAGGTATTCATAATGGTACTTGGTCATTCTCAATCTAAAGAATTTCGCATAAGAAGAGTCGGATTGGTAACCCAACTATATAGCATTATATCAACCGACATTGTCACATAGCAAGGCCT
The DNA here is from genome assembly GCA_000404065.3 of Pinus taeda. Lineage (NCBI taxonomy): Eukaryota > Viridiplantae > Streptophyta > Pinopsida > Pinales > Pinaceae > Pinus > Pinus taeda. The sequence goes on from APFE030878488.1 coordinate 28,680, forward strand.
TGACTAACAGCTCTATCTCTCCACAAGATCTAAGCACAACATTGGCGAGACCAACGATGTATAGACACCCTCATCATTGTCTCTCTCAAAACATACCCCACCCAAGTTCTTAGGGTGTCTTCCACCTGGACTATTTTTATCTTGGATTCCCAGTCCCCAAAGAATATCGATGCTCAATGACTAATCTTATCTTGGATGCCCTAATACATCCTCAAAGAGCATCAGATGCAAGATGTTTACCCAATCCTCCATTATGTCTTCCCAAGTGAAGACAAGAATGATATGCCTATCTCTCCCTCTTAATTAGGGAGGACATATCTATTCCAATAAAGGAATGTACTCATTCCTACGGAAGGAATGTACCTAAGCTCCCTCTTGGCTTAGGAATTTCCAAGTTTCTTCCAAATAAGAAACTTGTTTCTAGGCTCCCCCTTAATTAGGGACCTACAACAGCGCCTCATGTGGAGATGATGTGACAACCAACTGCTTGAAGAACTCCTCCTCACGATGTCATAAACTTCTTTTTGTTATCTAGGAGTCTTCATGTTTGGGCCTTCTACATAGGGCACCGACCATCCATCACTTTCATCCATGTGTCAGCCATGTCATCATCGGAAAGTGATCCATCAATCCATATCTAGCCTTCCTTTATGCCATGTTGCTTTCTTCATGCCATATTTACTTAAGGATCTTTCATCCTACTACATGTGCATTGGTGGTGGAAGACATCCATAGATCATCCCTTGGCATCCCTGCATAAACCCATCCAGATATTCAAAAATAAAAGGAATGAACATTAAAATCAGCATTACCTTTGTGATGGTCTTTCATCATGACATCTTCTAGTTTGCATTAGCGTCCTACATACATATTGACACATCTCCCAAAGATATATATGTTTTCAAGGATCTCTTTCTTTTTCAGACTCCAACAGAGTCTTCATATCTTCCATGGAGATATCCTAGTCTGTTGAAATTTGATCACTAAAAAAGAGTTTCCTACAATCCCAACCTAGTTTTAATTTCACCTTATCACTCCCATTCAGTTAAATGCCCTTTCCCATAAACATACATTCAACATATAGAATTCTGGAAATGAAATTTTCAAATTAAAACACATGGGACTGTCAACACATGCTGAAAAAAAATATGGACATAACCAGACCAGCAACACATAAAAATACACACAAATTTTTGGTCAACTTAGACCCAAGCAAAACCCCTTCAATCTTCTCTAGGGAAAACCTATTAGAGAGCTCTTCCAATTTATTTATCTTTCAAGTTCAGGAAAAATACATTTGCAAACAAAACAAAATAGCAAAATACAACTTATCTCTTCAGCCCAAAACTCCTTGAAAACCGTGCCCACTTTGCCTCAAATTCTATGCCCACTTGAAGTTGAAAATATGTACTGTATGGATATGACTGTACAGACTGTATTGTACTGACTGTATGGATTTGTTTTCAATTTTTTTTCAAAACTTCTCTTGAACGACATGCAGCTCACAGCGTCCAATGTTGTTCGTACAATACCTTATGTTGTCTTCTATGCCATGATTTCCATGCCCAGCTTTGCCCAAGAATCACTCCTTCAGCGTGCTACAATAAATTTCTCCTTCCAAACTTTCTCCCTCTCTCAGCCTCCTTCCTCCAGTCTGCTCATGAAGAATAAAATCAATCTCTCTTTTCTTTTCCCCCTTTCGTTTCCCTAAATGACTTTTGGGCAACCCTAAGATCTAATGGCTCAGATTCATTTAGGTCAAGGGATGAGAATAAATGTGCATTTAATTCACACTTTATATTTTTTAACTCACCCATTAAATAAAGTACCCACATTGTAGTTTATGTCTAAAGCCACTTTTCACTTTATAATTTAACATTGGCTTTATCACTTATAAAGTCACTTTCACTTTATAAAGTTGCACTTAGGAAAAGAATTATTTTGGACACTTTTCCCTAGGTAGAGACTAACCCATGGGAAACCACTTGTCCAAGGTACATTAAAAATCAACACTCCCTCTTACCAAGGAAAGTGTTTCTCACCACACCCATTTTGTCCCTGAAATGGACACGCTTGCCTCTTGGCAAGGACTTCGTGAGAACATCGGCCACCTGCTGATCCGTAGATATATTCTCCAACTTCACTGCCCCCTTTTGAACAAAGTCCCTCATGAAATGATATATGTTGTCAATGTGTTTTGACCTGTCATGAAACACTAGATTCTCCGTGAGTTTAATGCAACATTGATTATCACAATGAATAACCCTCAATCTCAACTCCTGATCAAATAGGCCATACAACAACTTGCAAAGCCAAATGGCCTCACAACTAGCCTAGCTAGCAGCCATATACTCAGCCTCAAAAGAGCTCAAAGCCACTGATTTTTGCTTTCGACTGAACCATGACACAACTACCGAACCCAATCCAAAGGAACACCCTAAAGTGCTTTTCCTATCAGAAGCAGAGCCTGCCCAATCTGAATCTGTGTAACCTGCCAACCTCACTCCATCTCCCCGCCTATAGTCCAAACCATAATCAACAGTCCCCTACACGTAGCGAAGAATGTGCTTTGCAGCTACCTAGTGCACCTCACTGAGCTCAACCATGAACAAGCTAAGTGTGTTCATTGCAAAGCATCTATTTGGCTTAGTGTTGACTAAATACATCAAGGACCCAATAAGCTGCCTATACATTGTGGGATCCACCAAACTAGAATCTGAAGCATGAGCTTCTTCCAATTGGTGATCATAGGTGTAGACATGGGTCTATAGTCTGCCATGTCAAATCTCGTCAACACATCCACAACATACTGCCCCTGCTCCAGAAAGATATGCCCCTCCTCCTGCCACACTTCAAGCCCCAAAAAGTAATACATCAACACATGTCCTTCATCTCGAACTCCATAGCAAGATCCTCCTTGCAACCACTAATCAGTCTCTCTGCCCCAGTAATGAACAAGTCATCAACATACAACACAAGAATGAGCAGATCATCCCCTACAACAATGTAGTACAGGTTTGGATCTGCATCACTCTTCGTGAAACCCATCTGCTGTAAGTAAGTATCAATCCTTGAATACCAAGCTCTCGGAGCTTGCTTAAGTCTGTAGAGTGCTCGCCTCAACCGACATACATGGGTCTCCTGCCCAAGTACCTCAAAGCCCTGTGTTTGCTCAACATATACCTCCTCCTCTATAACTCCGTTCAAAAATGTGGTCTTCACATCCATTTTATGGATCTACCAACCCATTTCTACAGCAATAGAAATAAGGGACCAAATAGAAGTGTACCAAGCTACGAGAGTGAAGGTCTCATCATATTCAACTCCCTCTATCTGTGAGAACCCTCTAGCCACAAACCTCACATTGAACTTCTCAATGTTGCCATCCACAACATGCTTGATCTTGTAGAGCCACTTGGAAGTCACAACTGACTTGCCCTCAGGGCTAGGCACCACTTCCCAGACATTGTTCTTAATGATAGAGGCATACTCCTCCATCATAACCTCTCTCCATACCTCCTAGCTGGCAACCTCCTCATAGCTAGTAGGCTCAGAGTCAACAATGTTGGTAGCCTTGGCTACATAACTGCAAAACCACTCAAGTGGCACACTCTCCCTATTCACCCTCTTCGGAGGACCAACGGACTCCGCTTCCTTCAAGGTGTCTTGAAGCCACTTGGGCCTCCTCTTCCCTAAATAAGCTTCCCCATAGGGAACCTCATCCTCTACCCCCCAGTATGGTGAACCTGAAGGTCTGCCAACTGACCTTAGTGTGCCTATACCAGCACCTGTCCTCGAAGAACCTGTACTGGCACCTGTGCCCATGTCAACTAAAGTGCCATGTGAACTCTATACCAGTGGACTCCCTAAAGAAGTGCTCGGTGAACTCGCCACTGGTGCCCTAGATGTCACTGACACTGAAGTACCTCCTATATCAGTCGATCCAGAACCCTGAGGTCCTGCTCCATATACCTGACCTCCCTGCTGAGGAGAAGTTTGTGACTCTCTCTCATCATACTCCCATGATCTCCAATAGGCCCTCTCCTCCTCGAACTTCACATCCCTCCTAATCACCACTCTCTATTTAGAAGGAATGAAGATCCGATAGGCCTTCGAACTCTCGTTGTAACCCATAAAGATACCCTTCTTTGCCATGGGTTCCAGCTTCGTCCTTTACTCCTTGGGGATATAAGAATATGTGAGACATCCAAAGATACGAAATGTGCCACATTAGGCTTCTCTCCAGTGAAAGTCTCCTCCAAATTCATAATCCCCAATACTCTGTGAGGACTCTTGTTCTGAAGATAAACAACAGTATTGCAGGCCTCAGCCCACCAAAACAAAGGCAACCCCTGATCATGAATCATCGCTCTAGCAGCCCCAACAATAGCTCTGTTATTCCTTTCAAACACCCCATTTCGCTGAGGGTTGTAAGGAACTGTAAACTCTCTCCTAATGCCTTCTTGTGCACAGAAGTCAGAAAACCCACCATCGATGTACTCGCCACCATTGTCTGACCTCAAGACCTGAATCTTCCTACCTGTCTGCTTTTCCAGCTTTGAAATCTTTAAAGCAACTGAAGACCTCACCCTTGGTCTTCAAGAAATATATCCAAGTCCTCCTAGAGTAGTCATCAATGAATATAACATAATAATCATAACCACCCAAAGACACATGCGACACACAACCACTAACATCAGTATGAATCAAGTCTAGTATACCTGTAGATTTGTTGTCGCTCGCTAGGAATGGGAACTTGGTGTACTTGCCCAAAGCACACCCTCTGCAGACCTCATAATGCTCGACACTGAAATCAAGAACTCCAATAGCGATCTCCCTCAGTACTCTCAAAGCTCCATGATGCATATGCACCATCCTCCGGTGCCGTAACTCGCACAAGTCTCTACTGCTGGTGGTACTAGTGTGAGTGCTACCAGACGTGCTACTCACCAATGCTCCCGTCGACTGAAAACTGAATCTATATAGTTTCCCAGAGCGAACTCCAATCACTTGGCCGAAGTGATGGAAGCTCCCCTAGGATGCATCAATACCTTCCCTCCTGAGAAAGTGAGGCCAAACCCCTTCTCCTCCATAGTAGACGCTGAAATCAAGTTCTTCTTCATCCCCGGAACATACAAAACATCCGTGACATTCAAAGGAGCCAAAGGCTCCCTCTCAAAGGTCACAATCCCCACACCAACAGCTCTCACAGTGCGGTCATTTCCTAGTACAATCTCAATATCAAGTGCCCTCTCTGCAAGCTCTGAAAAGAACTCTCGTGCACCTGTCATAAGGCAGGAAGCCCCGTTGTCTATGTACCACACATCAGATGATGTACTCCTACTACATGTAGAAGTAATAAATGCAAACTCCTAGTCAAAATGTGAAGCAAATTTCTCCAACTCTGCTGAAGTTGCAGTACCCTTCTTCACCTTGTTCTTCCTCTCAGGACACGTAGCAACATAGTGTCCCATCTTCTGACATGCCCAACATTTGACTTTGGACATATCTGTATCTTTCTTCTTCTTCTCCTTTCCCTTAGCCCCATCTGATGAGGCCCCTTTCTTGGCCTTCCCTTTGTTCTTCCCCCTTGCTGTCAAGGCTACATCCTCCTCATTTGTTATCTTCACAACACCATTGTCAATCTTTCATATCTCATGTTGCACACAATCATCGCAGAATCTGTACCAATTGGGAAGATTCTCCCTAGAGGTAACAGCATCCCCAAAGACCTCCCCAGACTTAGGAAGTCCCGCTATAGCGATCCAGACTAACTCTGTGGGTGCAACTGCCCAATAGCAATCAAATCATCGTGTACCTGTTTGACCCTGCCAAGATAATGAACTACGCTTTCAGCCTTTGTCATCCTGATGTTCTTCAATTGTTCTTTGAGTATTATCTTCCTACTCTCATTGGTACTCTGATAGAGAATGGTTGGAGCTGTTTACATCTGATATGCATATGTGTTTCCTCTCACCTAAGGAACCGAATGATCCTTCAAACTGTCCATCAAAATCCTTTTTCCCTTTGCATTATTTTTTGTGAATTCAGCGAGTTCATCTGCAGCAATAGGAGGTACAACCACTTGCCACACTATGTCCCAAACTGCTGCCTCTTCAAACACTGTCTGAATTATGTCCTTCCAAACGACATAGGTGGATATCCCACCAGTCTATCCTCTATCCTTAAGAACATGGTCATGGTTGTTGTCCAAAATTTACAAAACCAAGAAAATGGAGAAATGAACTTTCCAACACACCTTGTTGTCCCAAAAGTTCAGTCTATCTAAAATTTCTCCTGACTGTCCCAAAATATCAGTTTGTTGTCTAAACTGAGTTTGCTATCCAAAAATTCAGTTTGTTGTCCAAACCACTATTTGTTCTCCAAACCACTGTTTGTTGTCCCAAACTACTGTCTGTTGTTCAAACTGCAATTTTTAGCCTGTACCTCTGATACCATGTTGAAATTTGATGACTAAAAAAAAATTTCCTGCAATCCCAACCCGGTTTTAATTTCACCTTATCACTCTCATTCAGTGAAATGCCTTTTCCCATAAACATACATTCAACATATAGAATTCTGGAAATGAAATTTTCAGATTAAAACACATTGCACTGTAAACACATGCTGAAAATAAATATGGACATAGCCAGACTAGCGACACACATAAAAATACACAGATTTTTGGTCAACTTAGACCCAGGGAAAACCCCTTCAATATTCTCCAAGGAAAACCTGTTAGAGAGCTCTTCAACTTTATTTATCTTTCAAGTTCAGGAAAACTGAATTTGCAAACAAAACAAAACAGCAAAATACAACTTATCTCTTCAGCCCAAAACTCGAAAACGTGCCCACTTTGCCTCGATTTCTGTGCCCACTTGAAGTTGAAAACATGTACTGTATGGATATGACTGTACACACTGTACTGTACAGAATATTAAAAAAAAATTATTTTTTCAAAACTTCTCTCGAACGGTGTGCAGCTCACAACATTCAATGATGTTCGTACAGTACCTTCTGTTGTCTTTTATGCCTTGATTTCCATGCCCAGCTTTGCCCAGAAATCACCCCTTCAACTTGCTGCAACAAATCTCTCCTTCAAAACTTTTCTCCATCTCTTAGGCTCCTTTCTCCAATCTGCTCATGAAGAATAAAATCAGTCTCTTTTCTTTTCCCCCTTTTGTTTCCCTAAATGACTTTTGGACAATCATCTAATGGCCTAGACTCATTTAGATCAAGGGATGAAAATAAATGTGCATTTAATTCTCACTTTCTATTTTTTAACTCACCCATTAAATAAAGTACCCACATTGTACTTGATATCTAAAGTCACTTATCACTTTATAATTTAACATTGACTTTACCACTTATAAAGTCACTTTTATTTTATAAAGTCACACTTATGAAAAGAATTATTTTGGACACGTTTCCCTAGGTAGAGACTAACCCATGGGAAACCACTTGTCCAAGGTACATTAAAAATCAACATAGTCAAATCTTCTTGGTTTTTTGGATGTTGATTGTCTTTACCATGATTGCATATTCCATGATCTCTTCTTCCTTTCTTCACACATTTTATTCCCAAGAGCTTTCAATCAAAGATCCTCAATTGTAGTCAACCACCTCATACTTCATATGAGGACATATTATGTTGATTTCATCTACTGAATGTGTGATCCATGCATTCCTGCATCCCTTTGAGGGGGGAGATCCTTTATTTGATTACGCTCTTAAGATAGAGCAATGATCCATGTTACCTACAACCATATGACATGACTTCTACAATATCAAATGTAAGCACACATACCTCGTTTCTCCTTTGGGTCGTCATGTCTTCCTGCAACAGCTTGCTTGACTGAAAGAGCTTCAATTCCTTGATCTGCTTCACTTTTATGTCATCATACCATTATCCCATGAATTCCACAAGTTTGGAGTTCTTGATGAAATACTTGCTTTTCCTCATGATACCTTTCAATGAAGATTCCATCAGAGAATCTTGAGGATCTAAAGTATCCTCATCATTAGATGTTTCCTTTTGACAGATGTATGATGAAGCTTGTACTAGATGACCTTGCCACTTATGTTCCCAATGAGATTCCCAAGAGATATATCCTTGACTTCCAAACCATCTTTCATGCTTCTCTATGATGATGTCCTAAGCTCTTGCTTTCAATGCTTCTATGATGCCTTGATACATTGCATTTAGTGAATCATGATAGCTATATCTTACAACAGAAGACTTAGGAATTTGAGAAGAACTTAGGTGAGGAAGACTATCTCAGTAATAGAGATCTCCTACTTCCTCTTTCTTGGACTTCTTCTTTTCAACTTCCTCTACGTCTTTGGCGATATGGACTTCTCTTCCTCTTTTGTTGTCCTTCTAACCTTAGGACAATCTCTTTTGTAGTGCCCATATTCCTAACACCCATAGCATTGAATCTTAGACGTGACCCTTTTCTTTTACCAAGAACCAGACTTTCCAAATTTTCCTTTTCTTCTTGTCATTGTAGCATAAGCTTAACATTGCTCACCTGCTCCCACATCAGATTTGGCCTTTAGTCTAGATTCTTCAATCTTTCATAATGACCATAGATCCTAGAATGGAGTAGCTTCTTTCTTCCCATAAAAACTTGAAGTAAAATTACCCCACTCCTCCAATGGAGAGTGAGATGACACTGCCTTTTGATCTAGCTTCCTTTGGATGAATAGTCTTCAAAACACTTTAACTTGAGTAGATGTAGGGTTTTGGCCTTCTCCCTCTTGATGGTGATCCCAATGCTTCTTTGTAGACTTCTTTGATCTAGGGTTATGATGCTTCCTTTGCTTCAAGATGATCTTCGCTTTAATGCCTTCCTTGAGATTTGATCCTTGAGTGTCCCTTGATAAGATGCCCTGCCTTGACTTCGTTACCTTAGCTCCGATACCTGCTTGTGAGTGCTTTTTACTTCTTTAGATTAGGATCTTTTTTTATTTAGGTTATTAGTGTTCTTCTTCATCAAATAGCTACCAATGCATAAACCATAAAGAGGCAAGAGCTACAGAATATAGCCTATCAGCTAGGGCCAAAACCTCTCACTCTTTGAGAGGAAAACCCGAACAAGTTCTTCTTCTTATAAAGATTCCAATTGACAAATACCAAGACTATGACCTAGACCCTTGATTTAAATGACCTCTCCAAGACCAAGTCAACTTTCTGCAATTTAGCCTTCACTTCTCCAACTCAGGTCTGAACTTTTCGGTGTTGTAGTAGACTCTCCTTTCTCACATGTGTGACTGATAAAGGATTAGTTTTGTCCTTTATTTCTTCGCTTTAACTAGAGAGAAGCTCTATATTAACTCGGCATGCAGCATAGACATCAAAACTGCCTTAACTCATATTCTTATCTTCTGCAATTTTGATTTTTCTGCAAATATGTACCTTCTCTTTTCCTCACATGTGCGACAGACCTTGCCCAGAAACAGACCTAAAATTTTTCTATCTTCCCTTCAAACTTGATCTCATTCCTTCGCTTAGATGTAGGGTTGCTATTGACCCTTAGATCGAACTATTTCACACCTTTACTTAGATTTCCTTCTCTAAAATATTCGCCAAAATTGTTGCTTTGAAATAAGGCTGAGTCGCCCTCTTTATAGTTGTTTCCCAGCATAATGAGCGGACATGTCCTTTAGAGAGTTTAAATTATTCCCTTTTGAAGCCGACTTGAGGAGGAGATGTTGCTTGGTCTTGGAGGGTTATTTATACTTATCTAATCGCTCATACAAAATGTAATATGCCCAAGAAGGGTCCTTCATACATGACATTGACTCAATTTGACTTTATGACCAATCTTAAGGATTCACAATGGGAGTCACACTAAAAATAAAATTCCTTGCTCATGAAACCCACGAGGCAAGCATTACAATAATAATTTTATTTTTCTTCTTTTCATCAATTACATAAAATCACAATTACACGCCATTATGAAGACCGAACCTAGTTAGTTTTCATCATATTCCTCATTTGAAATTTGCGTTATATTACTAACTCTCTTATGTCTAGGCTTTTGAATCATAAAGATTATTATTAGAGTGATTAATCACTAGATTGAATCTACCCTTATCATACTATCTCTTGCCATTTTGTTCATGTTGATGAAGCCCTAACCTTTATGGTTCTCTATAAAATCTGAGACTTTTGATGCTTAGGGTATATTAATGATGAAACCCTAGTCTACTTAGGGTTTGTTGATAAAGTTTTGTTAAAATTGGCAACTAGGGCAAAACTCCATGTGGATCATCTTATTTATGGCAGCTAATATTTTTATTGGATCCTTCTCTTCGAGAGGTGTAGGATTGATCTAAAGATCATCCGATTCCGTCAAGTATTCATGGAGTTATGAATTTATTTGTGTTATAAGACAAATTGTCAAGTCGGCCAACAACTTGAGTAGGCTCAAAAGCCCAATAGTCATGTCTATTCATCATCTACATTTTAGTATAAATAGGAAAGGACTTGAAGTCATTTGGGACACACACTCTTCATGTGATCTCCTCCTCTCCATGTCTTTGGGTTTTTGGTGAAGGAGAGAGACACTAAGAGTATGCCAGACTAAGTAGATGATGCCCTAACAGCAGTAGCTGACGCCCTAGCCGCAGTGATGCCCTAGCCGCAGTGAACCGTAGGCTTATGAGAAAATCTAAACACAGTCAATATAGACACCTTATATGCAGTCAATGGAGACATCTAAACACAGCAAGGAGACTTGTTCACGCAGTCAAAGATAAGAACTTCACATTCTTCCTCTCTGAAATTTCAGGTGTAGCAGCCGCAGTCATAGCATAAGGTATCCGCAGATGAAGTGAACTAAACTCGAGTACAGGGACCAGCATTCAAGGGTGATAGATCTTGCATTATCTCTTTGCATTAAGGAGTAGTAGATTCGCATTGAATTAAGGTATCCTTGTCTAAAGGCTTGACTACACCTCGGATGGGTATATGGTGCAATCAAGTTGATTGATGGAGCAGCAAGGTCACCAAATAGACAATCTCGGCATAGAGATGTCTCTGAGGTACAGTCGTAACCAGATCTAGGAAGTGTGATGAGGATGCAATGTTGACCAAAGTTCTGGACTAAATACACTCTCGGCATACCTATGACTTGAAGTAGAGAAGAGCTCGGACGAGGGTACCGTATTGTCTTGGTATATAAACCTCGGTGGCATACTTGTAGCAGCCCAAACATAATGAACAACTGTGATAGTTCTATTCTCTCGACTCAATGAAGATTATGTTAGAAGTTACAGTCCTGGCATAACTCTGATAACGAAATAAATTTCGATGATGATCAAGAGATCCTTGGCATACCAGTTAGTGGACACAGTCTCAACATAATGAGAATGATAAGGATGAACAGTCTCAGATCATGATGATGAAAGATGCAGCATGATGGGCATGTTAGTAAAGGGCAGCATGATGATGAATGATACAGCATGATGGGCATATTAGTAAGGAGCATCATGATGATGGGAGCAGATGGGAGCAGCTCAGTAACTAGGTGCAGCACAATGACGGGTGCAACATGAGTACAAGTTACAACACTATGTTAGGTGAAGCCGTCACCTTGGAGAATCAGTTGAAGCAGAATGTCTTCAACTGATCTCATGTATCATCATTATAGGAGATGATCTATGCTCATATCTAGATAAGTCAGAGTGTTGACTTCTGTTGTAAATGTACTATCTCCCTCTCTCTCTCTCTGCTGAAATTTGAAGAACATAAAAGAAGAATTGATCAAGGGTTTCCCCACATTGGGCTTTGTCCCTAGTTGGCGACACATCTTGTGTCCTCTTGTCTTGGCATATCTTCTGCGATTTATGTTTATGTTCTATCTGCAGTTTACTTTAATGCTGATGTGATTGCTAATCTAGAAAAGATATGGAGCTATTTGTGAAAACTAAAATGAATTGCTCTTAGCATAGAACATACCTAAATTAACAAGTTTAGATCTCATGACGAAATCCCACTCTCTTGATGTTTAGGGTTTTGGTAATGTTATGGTAAAACCCTAGCCTTTTCAAGGTTTGTTGTTAATGTCTAGAAACCCTAGTTTTTTAGGGTTTATGACAAAACCGTTTCTATAGTCAATATAAAGTCCTAGGAATGAAACCCTAGATGTATGTACTTTTGTATGATTGAAACCCTAGCCTAGCCAAAACTATTGTATATCTAATTTTGGAATTTGATGTTTGTATCTAGGGTTTATGATAAAAACCCTAGTAAGAGATTGATATAAGTTTCTAGGGAATAACAACAAAACCCTAAATATGAAATGCTAGAATGTTGACTTAATTGTTGATATTCTTTTGTTGATGAATTCTAGGGTCCGTCACAAAACCCTAGTAGTATTTGTCATGAAATTCTAAAATATAATGTTAAATGTTATGATTTGATGGCTAACTTGATTTAATTGCTGATATCTAAGACTTTAAGTCTTGATGATGGAATCTAAGGTCTGCTACAAAACCCTAGCAAAGTTGTTGAAGTCTAGAATATAAAAAGGTGTTACTCTTGTTGATTATGAACCTAACTAGGTTTAGATATCTAAAGTTTTTTTTCCTGATCAATGTATTAAATGCTCCCATTATGATAACTTGCTAACCCTATTTTGATATGACTAACTTCATGCTTCTATATATTTGTACTTAAATGTACTTGTTTAAGATTTGCAGGTACACAGTCTTCAAGATGTTGAAAAAGTTCATCTACCTCATAATTGAAGATGACTTGGTCATAATAGTAATGAGCATGATGGAAAATGAGGAGTTGTAAGAATGATGATGATATTAAAGAGGAATAGATAATCTTGTTGTAAAAGGAATGATGTACCTTAAGCTTTGAAAGGTTGAAGTTTCTTTGATGTTATGAAGCTATCAATATCCCCTAGCTGAGAGGGAGCTTGGATATAAAGAAAGGGTATATCTCCCCAGTTAAGAGGGACGACATATTATGACAGTTATAGTAAATACCTTGAAAGAAAGAATAAGACCAAAGAATGAATGAAAGTATCGTAGATGGACATTCTTGATTCATGAAGTTGCAAACAAAGCCCTGGTTGTGTTGAGAAGTACTCAGGTTGACTTTGGTGCTACTTGTTGTATCTTTGTAGACAATCCTCGACCAAAGAACTGTGCCAAAGAATTAATTGTGGGGGGTTTTTATGAAATGAATGACCCAAAGAGGCAAATACTTGTCTATGCCTATAATTCTTACTCCTTTAGATTAATCAAAGTGTCAGTGTTCCATTATGACAACATACAATCTTTATAACTTCTTTGAAGGAAGACTGTAGAAGAACTTAGAAGATTAAATATCCTTCCTGAACATCTAATCATTTGAGTTGAGAGGAAACATATAGATGTATCTCTATAGTGAAAAAAATATGTTGAGAGGAAACGTATAGATGTATCTCTATAGCGAACAAAATATGTTTAAGTATAGCATAGAAGCAATAATCTATGAATTTTTGAGTATCCAATTAAACAGATTGTTTAATTATTACACAATATAGAAAATAACCTTGCTAGAGATGTCGAGGAGACTGATATTCAACCCTTCCCTTCCCAATGTCCTACACTATCTTAAAAATATGTAGAAATGGATTACGAAAATCACTAGAAAACACTCACAAGTACACAAATGCCGCATAGATGGAAACCAAAACCCTTTGATTATCTTGAAGATGAAAATATTACAGCAATATCACCCAAAAATATGCTCCAGGCATCAACCTTTCTTAATTCGAATTACAAATTACATATAGAGTTTTTTCTAAAAATCTCTTACTTATTACAACTTCTTCATGAAAAACTAAATGTTTATCCAAAAAGATACCTATAACAAAATTGCTTAAAAAAGAAATCATTGAATAATAAAGTGGAATATGCACACTAATCAAGGATCTTGTTTCTAACTGCTAGCTTGAAATTTGCATCTCCTGATTGTGTTCCTGAACGTTTTTGAGTGACGGGGGGTGAGCAATGCACAAGCACTTGCCACGTCAATTTCCATGGTTTGTCGAAACCATGGATTGTGAACCCCCCCCCCTTCATTAAACGTAGGGAGTGTCGGGGGCTCTCGCAATTCTTTATTGCTCGTTGATAGGGGCAAACGAGATCTGAACCATTGGAATCTGCACACTAATCAAGGATCTTGTTTCTAACTGCTAGCTTGAAATCTACATCTCCTGATTGTGTTCCTGAATGGTTTTGAGTGACGAGGGGTAAGCAATGCACAAGCCCTTGCCACATCAATTTCCATAGTTTGCCGAAACCATGGATTGTGGACCCCCCCTTCGTTAAACGTCGGGAGTGTAGGAAAAATAGCTTCAGTACCATAAACTAGTTGAAATGGAGATTTTCCAGTAGCTCTCTTGGGTGAAACTTTGCTTGCCCAGACTGCAAATTTTAAGTTACTATCCCAGTTTCTTTTGTTGTCTGCTAACACCTTTTTGATGACTTTGATTAAACTTTTATTTGATGACTATGCTAATCCATTCCCTTGTGGGTAGTAAGGAGTCGAATGATGTAGAGAATTTTGGTATTTGTGACAAAACTCTATCATTTTTACATAACTAAAGGCTTGAGCATTATCTATAATTATTTCTCTTGGATAGCCAAATCTAGATAAAATATTTTCTTCAATGAATTTCATGACTACAAAATCAGTCGTATTTCTAACAAAGATAGCTTCTAGCCATTTTGTGGAATAGTCTATTGTTGTGAGGATCCACCTATGTTGATTACTGGAAGTGGGATTTATTTCACCAATAAAATATGAACCCCATTGCAAGAAAGGAGCTTCTACTAATACAAGAATCAGAGGTAAAGACGATAATTTTTGTTTACCTGCAAAGATTTAGCAAGGAATGCAGCGTTGAACTTTGAATCCAACTTGAGTAAATAATTTAGGCCAATAGAAGTCTGCTTTGAGTCTCTTGTGTGCACTTGCCCTCCAAGCATAGTGACATCCACATACTCCTTCATGAAATTGGTCAATCACCTGTTCAGTTTCACTTTCAGTCATACATAACAATAAAATATTCAAAGGACCCTTCCAATATAGGTTGCCATTAACCATGCAATATTTCATAGACTTAAGTCTAAGGGATCTACAATGATTCTTTGTGAATTCAGGAGGACATCTGAAATTCTGCAAAAAGTGAACAATATCCTTGTACCAGTCTGACAACAGAAATTTATCATCAATATGCAAAGAGAAATTTGTAGGTATTGAAGTAGAAGAAGGTTATTGTGGATTCTTCCCCTCTGAATTTTGAAAAGGTTATTGTGGATTCTTCTCCGAATTCATATCTAACAGTTGCATAATCGAATTAATACCCAGGATTTTACAATTTGATTCTGCTAGCAATTTCGCTAATCCTTGTCTCTTTACTAGCTTTGTTGGTTTGATATCCAAATCAAACTCTAAAGTCTTAGCAATCCATCTTCCCCTCTTTCCATCTGCATAAGCTTGTTTCTCAATAATATCATACTTTGGTTCTGCATCCCTCATGACTTTACTAAAGAAAGCAATTGGTAACTCACAACAATCTTCATTTTGTTGTAAGAAAGTTGTTGCTATTGTAGTATCTGATGCAAAGGAGAAGATACTAAAAGATTTTGAATAATCAAGGCTAGCTAAGACTGGTGCTTCTGAAAGTGCCTTCTTGATTTGAGCAAACGAAAATCTGGCTTGTGCATTCCATTTAACTTCATGATTCTTTTTGAGCATATCATTGATATCTTTTACAATTTCAACATAATTAGGTGTAAAGCTTATCATGAAATTGATTTTTCCCAAAAATGCTTGAATCTTCTTCTTTGTTCTTGGCATACTAATTAACTGAATAGCAGACACTCTTTTCGGATCTATCCTGACTCCTTCCTTTGAAACAATATGTCCCAACAATTTTCCTTCCTACATAGCAAACACTGACTTTTTTAGATTCAAAGAAATCCCAAACTTCCTACAACTTTTGAAAACCTTATTTAAATGTTTAATATGTTGAGTCAAATTCAAAAAAGACAATAAGGTTATCAAGGTAAATAACCATGAATTTATTTTTCTCCAAGAAAAGCTAGATTTGTAGCTCTTTGGAAAGTTGCTCTAGCATTTTGTTGATAAATCTAGGGGCACATAGATTAGGTGATTTCTCTTACTTTGATAATTGCTTGTGATGTATTTTAATTAACTTGATTAGCTTCTTCTTTCATTTTATTATTATTAGTGTACTTGAACATCAAACAACTACAAAACAATGAAGAACAATGAGACAAGAGGACACAAGATATAGGAGATTAGCCAGGGCCAAAACCTCTCCTCATGAAAAGAAAACCCACAAGAACTCTTCTCTTCTTATAGAACTTCAAATGACAATTTCCAAGACCTATGACCCTTGACCAAGACCCCCCCTCCAAGACCAAGTCAAACCTCTCATGGATGAGCTCCTCTTCCACAAAGTCAATAATAGTCAAACTAGCCTTCCAACAACTACTTGCTTCTTCTTCGACCTCAATTTCAGACCGGTACTTTTGATTGTGATTCTTGGCCCTCCTGCAACAACCATAACTCGCATGTGTGATTGGAATATGGTGAAGATGGTCTCTATTCTCCTTTGCTTGGGTAGTAGTTCCTTCTCCAACAATTCAACTTGTATATAGATGCTTCTTTAACCCTTTACTTGGCTTCTAAACCTGACTGTAATTCGGTCTCGATGTAGTTGAGAAGATGCCCTGATTACAGTCTGCACGTTTGAGAGATTACCCCAAAACATACGTTAAAAATTTTCCTTTTGTCTTCTCCTTTTTTGGTTGGATCTTTTAGTGTTCTCTATGCTTCAGATCGAACTCATTTTGTGTCCTTTTTTTTTTGCTAAATCAAGTGTGGATCCTTCTATTTCATTAAGCCGAAAAATAGTGTACAATTTTTACAAACGTCCATCCGACGCCAAGGAATCAGAAAAGAAAGAAAAGCCCAAGTCACCAAGCGCTGAACCTCTTCGCCATACAACGAAAAACCCGAACCCAAGGAACAACCAACAAAAATAAAACATAGCCCCCTGAAAGCCCACGAACTTTCCCGATGCCCCACTCCTGAAAAAGCCCGAACCATCTGAGCCATCCAAAAAAAAAGCATTAAGATCAACGACTGAGGAGGATATTGCACAGCCAAAAAGACCGATGTTTAGTGGTCCAGCGCCACCAAGCTGCATGATCAAACTCAACTGTTGATCCCCTTCGACTACATCCTACGAATGAGATTGATATTGCACCGGACAAGATGGTCCGACATTAGTGTGCGAAGAAGGGCGATTTTCGGAACCCTCACCCTGCCACGTGTTGTAGGTTGAATGAAATCGGTGCGAAATCGTCAAAATTGTTTCCCACTTGAAAGCGGTGCGATCAGCCGAAAACCGCCTGGGAGGCGGCTTTACATGTCGGGACCTTGATTTCTGAAAAATCCGACTGCCGAATAAAACAAGGCTCTTCTTGTGCATGTTAATCTTCCTCCCCTGAACCTGGAACCTTGTAAAGGTAAGAGGCTTTCCACTGAACGAAGACTTGTGGGATTCGATTCGTTGCCCACGATGAACTGAGATCTTCATCTCACTGACTCCTGGAGTATGAGCGACCAGACGTGGTCTTCTTTCTGGCAAAGAATAGTATACCAGATATTGATGACACATTCAGGGGATAAATCAATTCAAGCTAGCCTCCATGGCTTTGTGTCTAAACACTTCCCTATCTTCTTCCGCTTGCTCACAACATAGAGCTCTCAATTTGCTTAGACGTAACTCCTGCCACTTCATCGACACCTTATTCTCTATGCAGCTGACCCCCTGGTTGGCCAGAAGATCCGCTAGCTTATTTGCCCTTCTGCGAACATGGTGGAAACTGACAATGCGAAGGCCCTGAAGATGGCTCTGAATTCTTTGGAAGACCCGAATTAATTTCCAATGTTTAGAGACTTTCTCCGGCGTAATTCAATTATTTATTTTTTGCACTGAGTTGATGATTAACTCAGAATCCACCTCTATCATAACATTGAAAAAGTTATCTTGACTCAGAAATTCCAAGGATTGCTCCATAGCCATTAGTTCAGCCATATTGTTGGTGGTTGTTCCTAGGTGGCAATGGAAAATGGATATAATACTTCCCTCTACATTTCTGAGGACACCTCCACCCAACTATTTTCGGGTTCCCTATTGAAGCCCCATCAATGTTGTATTTTAAATAGTCTTCCAGAGGAGGATGCCAGAATTCCTTCTCCATATCCATAGAAATAACCTTCTTGTCTAGGCCTAGGGGAGTGAGCCCTTGCATCCCCGGCTGCCTGAGAATTTTAAATCTAAAACTGAGGGAGGTTTTTTAGGGTAGTTGCGAACCGTGGTTCCCACAGTCTCCTTGAGTTGTTTCAGGATTATCCCCAACAGGCGGTGAGGGGGCTTCTTTTCATCCTTAAATGTTCTTTTGTTCCTTTCCTTCCAAATGTTCCATATAATGAAGCTTGGTGTGAGAGCCCATGCTGAGCTGAGAATTTCATAATCCGAAAAATATCTTCTCCAGTTATTGAGGGTATTAATGATGCTCCCTCTGTCTCTATCGGATTGCTGAAAGATTGTAGAAAAAATGTCCCAAACCAGGAAGTGAAAATGCAACTATTGAGTATATGTTCCATAGTTTCTTCTTGAGCCTCACAGAGCTGGCATCTTGAAGGTCCCTGAACACCCCTCTTCCTGGTGTTGTCCCAAGTCAGTGTTTTCCTGTGGTATACCAACCACATGAAGAGTTTGATTTTCATCCACCCTTGGTGCCTCCAAAGGTTTTACCAGATTTTGTCCGGAACCTGGGGATCCAGCGCAAGGAGAATGCCTTTTGCTTCCTTAAGATTAAAGGTGCCCTTTTTGTTATTGCCCCATCTCAGTTGGTCTTGTCCCTCTGTAACTAAGATCTTCCTTTGTTCCACTATTTTCCTGAGGTCCTCTGCTTTTGTTTTCAAGAGATTGTTATCTCTGTAATCAATGTTTCTCCAGATTCTCCACTTTTCCATATTATAAGAATGATTCCAAAAGTCATTTACCTTAATTAATCCTTGGGAATCTAACTCCTGCTTAAGATCAATGAAGTCTTCTTTTAACAAAATTGATTCTTCTTGCTACTTGTCTTCCCAGAAAAGAGCAAGATTTCCTTCTCTGATTTCCCAGAAGCTATTTTCTTGTACTAGTCTTCTATTCTCCCAGGCTTTGTTCCAGATATATGAGCCCTTTATATTTCCTGACATTCTTATGATATAACTGTTTTGCCAGGAGCTAGCATATTTTTCTTTCCAGATATTTGCCCATTGAGTCTCTAGATGTTGAACCCAATGCCACCAAATTTTGGCCCCTAGAACTTTGTTGAGTATCTCCTGATCATCGTAACCTAGCCCTCCCTGGTTCTTGGGCTTACAATTTTTTTCCCAAGACACTAAGGCCCATTTCTTCCTAGTCTCCTCCTTGCCCCAAAGGAAGTTTCTTTGAATATTTCTGAATTGCTGAATGACTCCTTTTGGAGCTGGGAGGGTTGATAGCATAAAAATAGGGATTGCTTACAAAATAGCTTTAGTAAGAACTAACCTACCTACAAAATTTCAAGATCTAATGGTCCATTTACTGACTTTATCTTGCAACTTATTGATCAAAGGTTCCCAAATACTTTTGAGCATTGGTTTAGCAATGAGAGGAACTCCTAAATATTTTGAAGGAAGGGAATCCCTTTGAAAGCCTAGAATTTTGGAGATGTTTTTCTAAATAGCAATATTGGTATTGAAGAAAAAGATTTTTGATTTAGAGAGATTAACTTCCATACTTGAAGCCAAGGCAAAGAGATTTAGAATTTTTTTGTAGGTTGTAGCTTCTTTGACTGTGGGGATTCCCTGTAACATGGTATCATCTACAAATTGTTGGTGAGTCAGGGCCTGACCATTTTCAATTAGTTGCAGACCTTTAATCTTTCTTGTTGCTTTCACCTGCTTTATTGCCCTACCCAGTCCTTCCATCATGATGATAAAAAGAAATGGAGAGAGAGGGTCTCCCTGTCTGAGGCCTCTTGAAGAACTGAAAATCTCTGAGGGAGAGCCATTAACTAATATAGAAAAACTGGAGGAGGTCACCAGTGCCATTACCCATCTGACCCAATTGTGATCAAATCCAAAATCAATCAGCATTTTTTTGATGTAGGCCCAGTTTACCTTGTCATAAGCTTTGACAATATCCAATTGTATGATCATGCTCGCCTGCCTCTTGCTAGTTAATGAGTGCACCACCTCTTGAGCTTGAATGATGTTATCAAGAATTTGTCTGCCTTCCACACAACCTGATTGTTCTCCTGAAACAAGAACCAGAAGCAAAGGTTTGAGTCTATTAGCCACAACCTTGGATATAATCTTATAGATTACATTGCATAGGGCTATGGGTCTATATTTGTCCGGTGTATGAGAAATGTCTTGTTTGGGGATCAGGGCGATGAAGGATGTATTGAGCGCTTTCTGAATGGTTTTGTTTAATCTGGAGTCCTCCACAACATTCAAAATGTCTTGCTTAACGATATTCCAGCACGCTTTCAAAAAGTCCACATTAAAATCATCCAAGCCTGGTGCTTTACCATTCTGCATTTCTTTGAGGACTTCACTAAGCTCCACTTTTGTTACTGGTCTATTAAGGTTGAAATTGTCCTCTTTGGACACCAGTTTCAGTATATTACTAGTTACCTCCCTGATGAATTGCTCTCTATCTGAATTGTTCTCCTGAGTTATCCCTTGGAAGTGGTGGACTAACACAGTTTCTATAGCTTCATGGGAGATCTTAAGCTCCCCCTCCTCATTCTTGATCGAATAGATTCTGTTGTGAGTTCTATTAGCCATGGTGGCTCTATGAAAAAACTTAGTGTTACGCTCTCCTTCTTTGAGCCATTGAACTCTGGACTTTTGTCTCCAAAATATTTCCTCCAATTTACATAGATTCTCCCATTCTTGAAAATGTTTATCTGCTTGATCACTAATGCCTTTATCAAAGCCTTCCTTGATCAGAGCTTGGTTGAGAACCTGCATTTTGTTCTCAACAGCTTTTTTCTCCTCAAATATTGCCAAAATCCTTCTTGTTCCATTCTTTAAGCCAGAGCTTGATGTGCTTTAGTCTTTTGTGAAGAAGGTACATTCTAGTCCCTTGAATCTGCAAATCTTCAGACCACCATTTTTCAATGTTGTTGATGAAGTCTGGGTGTGACAGCCAGATATTTTCAAATCTGAAAGGTTTGTTCCTGGAAGTGCCTATACCCTTAATCTCCAAATGAATTGGCCAGTGGTCTGAGCCTCCAAAGGGAAGAACTCTCACTATTACCTCTTTATCTGTCAGTATAAGATTCTCAAAGATGAGGAATCTA
Source organism: Pinus taeda (assembly GCA_000404065.3). Taxonomy (NCBI): domain Eukaryota; kingdom Viridiplantae; phylum Streptophyta; class Pinopsida; order Pinales; family Pinaceae; genus Pinus; species Pinus taeda. Next base: position 50,136 of record APFE030878488.1, read on the forward strand.
TCTAACTTTGAGGCAACATGGGAATCTCCTCCTCTTTTGTTATTCCAAGTAAAGAGGTCAGTATTCAAATTAGTGTCAACAAGATTCATATTGTCTAAAAAGGTTTGGAAAGCTAAGGAGTCTTTACTTAGAGCTCTTATTCCTCCTTTTTTCTCTGAAAGAGATTTGATCATGTTGAAATCCCCTCCCATGATCCAGGGTATATCTGCATGTCTGTCCCTGAGATCCACCAGGGAATCTAGAAACCTGAGTTTGTCATCTATTCTCTGAGGACCATAAACATTTGTGACCAGAAAGGTGTCCCTTTCTCCTACCGGTTGAATAACAACTGATAAATAATTTCTGGAAGCCTCAGCATCCAGAATGCCTATTTTGTGGGGGTTCCATAGGGTGAGTATGCCCCCTGCTGTATTCTCTGCTTTGACTTCAAGAAACTCAAATTTGATGAGCCATTTGCTATGAATTTGTCTTAATTTTTGAATGGAACATTTTGTTTCTTGGATGAAAATTATATCTGGCGTTTCTTGTTTCATTCTGTTACTAAGCATTCTTTGCTTTCCCTTACTCCCTAGACCTCTAATATTCCAAGATGTAAACTTCATTATTAAAGATTTGTAAAGGAGTAGCTGACTAGATTTTTCATCTTACTTGAATCAATCATCAACTTTCCACACTCCATCAAGAGTTCATTCTGCTTTTTCCTACCTCTTTTCTTGTCTGGGTTTCTAGTGGCTAGTTCCAGAGTAGTTTTCATCGTTTTCACACCTCTGTTGTCCTTCTTATCGATGGTTTTTCCTCTTTCCAGCGCTTTAGCTTGCGTTTTCCATAGAAACAACTGTTGTATTCTGTTGAGCTCTTCTTGAGGTAACGAATCCACTCCTCCCGTGGTTCCCTGCATCAAGAACCCTTCTAGATCTAGGTTTCCTTTGTCAAGAATTTCCTGTAGTTCATGGTCCTCCAGGTCCATTTCATTCTGGGTCATTTCCTTATCCATTTCTTGTTCAGCATCACTCATTGTAGCTTCTTTCTGGTATTCAATACTCTGTGTTTGTTCCCGGTTTTCTTCCTTCTCCTTTTCTACAGTACTTCCTTCCATTACTTGATCTTCTTTTGTAATCTCTTCCTCTTCCTGAAGCACTTGGAATCTATTCTGCCTGAACTGTTTTCCTTTGTCTTGATGTAGTTTCGGTCCTCTTTTCCCTCCCTTTCCTCGATTAACCACTTTCTGGAAATTGTTTGTTTCTTTCATTGTGTTAGTTTTGTTCTTGTTTACTTCTTTGCTGAGTGGATAGTCTTTTAAAGGTTTCCATGTTCATGACATTTGTGACATCTGAACAGAATGTGTTCATAGTCTACTGTTTGCACCAATTCTTCATCAAAAACTTCCAAGATCACCTCATCTGGTAGAGCTCCTGATAGATCCATTTCCACACATATTCTAGCAAAGGAAGTATATTTTCCCCTTCTAGTGGCTTCAGAGGCTTTAACATAGCGACCTAATTTATTGCCTATGGCAGCTAACGATTCATTTTGCCAGTAATCAAGAGGTAGAGAATAGAGCCTTACCCAGACTGGTACTGGAGTAAACGTTTCCCTTTCTGGAACAAAATTCATCATCCATGGTCTCATGTAGAGACCTGCTGCAACATAGAAGTAAGGCCCTCCTTCAAATATTCTGTCCTTGTCCTCAATATTCGTGAACACCACCGTAAAGAATCCCTTAGACCCAAGATGTAGTTCTATGCTCCCTTTAGGTTTCCAGCGGTATTTAATCCATGACTGTAAAGCTTTTTCAATGGGCCATAGTCCCAAGAACTTACAGATGATGGCATACGTCCGCATGTGCTCCCTGTGCACCTGCAAAGCTGGATCATTTAAAATGACCTTGGGTGTTATCTCTGCTTTGGGTTTGCAGGGTCCTTTTTGTTTTTTGTCTTTAGTTCCCTGTTTTTTGTCTTTTGCCTCTTTGTCTTTTGTGCCATTCTTTTCCTTATTTATGGCTTCTTCTGTTTCCTCTTCCATATTTCTTTTCCCTTCCTCCCCAGTTCCTCTAGCCTTTTCTATAGGTTTTTTGCCTCTGCTGGCCATGGCCTCCTTGTAGGAGGGAGTGGAGCTCCCTCCTCTCCTGCCCTCCATAGGGTTCACCGACTGCAACTAACTACAAGCTTCGTTGTTCGCCCTCACTGTTCACTCTATTCTTAAGTGCCTTCAGTGTTCATTCGTTTTTTCGATATCTTCTCATTCCCTGTATCATTTCTCTTGATGCCATTCTTACTTAGAAGGACCAACTCATTGTGTGTCCTTACAAATGAGGTCGAGCTCTTTATTTATAGGCTTCTTGTCCTAGCTTAAAGGCTGACTTGTCACTATCTCTAGGTTGACTTGACACTTGGAAAGGCTGACTTGTCACTATCTCTAGGTTGACTTGACACTTGGAAAGGCTGACTTGTCACTATCTCTAGGTTGACTTGACACTTGGAAACGCTGACTTGTCTTGGACATTATGACAAGGCCTTGGAGGGTCTTTGACTCTAATAATTTCTTCTTTACAAAATACATCATGCCCAAAAGGGTCTTTCATACATGACAATGACTCAACTGACTTGTAGACTCAATGACAAGCCCTAGAAGCACTCAATGTGTGCTTGACCTATAAAAATAAATTTCCCTTGAGCATAAAACCCATGCCTGAAGAATGACAATAATAAATTTATTTTTCTCTTTACATCAAATACATAAAATCATGATTACACATGTCATTATGAAGACCGGACCTAGTTACACATTTTAACACATTTATCAAACCAAAAAGCATTTTGGCATACATAAATGTGCCCCAAGGTGTAGTAAAAGCAATTTTACTTCTATCATCTTCATTAACCAATATCTGGTTATATCCTAAGAAGCCATCCAACATTGAAATTTTGTTTGATCTTGTTACTTTTTGCAGCAAATAATCCATCTTAGTTAAACGGTAATTATCCATCAGAGATAATTTGTTTAGATTCCTAAAATCAACACACAACCTTAATTCTCCATTATTTTTCCTATCAGGAACCAGATTAGCTATCCAATCAAACTATCTTAGAGGAACAATGATTTTTGCATCAAGTAATTTCTTCACTTCCTTCTCAATTATTGGCAATAAGAAAGGATTTATTCTTCTCAATTTCTACTGAAAGGGTTTGGCCTATGATTTTAAAGGAATTTTATGTTCAATAATAGATGTGTATCATATGTCTTCAAATCTCCATATCTCCATTCAAAAACATCTTTATACTTCTTGAATAATTCAATGTATTTACCTTTGATTTCCTGTGGCAGTGAGCCAGAAATTTTGATGTTTTTAACATCCTCTGCAGTACAAATATTACATTCATGTACATCATCCTGTTGGAATTTAGGAAAGAGGAATTAGGGACATCATTTTGATCAAATAATCTTTCATGGGGGACTGATCCTTTTGGAATATGATTATTAGACAGCTGAATAATATCATGGTCTGCTATCTTTTGCTTCAAATTCTCATCTTGCTGAAATATAATTACCTGTACTTCCTCAATATCATCCTGATCAATACGTAAACAGAAAATTCTTCAATTGCCTGTAGCAATTTTTTCAACAGTACATCATCTTCAAATACTTGCTAGTGTTTCACATTGTCTGGGATAGAAGGTTTGTATCTAACTTCAACCTGATACTGCAGCTGGAAGGAATCTAGAACTTTAAAGGTGCTTGTTGAAACTATTAAGGAATTTGCGTGTACATTATCCTCCCTTGGTATAGATAAAATGTTGAAAGCTTGAAAATAATTTTCTACACAGTCCCATACCTCATTCCTGTAAGTCTTAAATCTAGGATGCCTAGTCTGATAGAAGTTCCTAACTTGTTTCACCACTAACTCAGAATCACCAAACACTGATAATCTTTGCACTTTCATTTTCTTAACCAATTCCAAACCAAGGATTAATGCTTCAGATTCTGCTACATTAATGGTGACTTCGAATCCCAGTTTGAAAGATTAATTAATAATGTTCTTTTCTAGTTAAATCAAAAACAATTCCAACCCCTGATCCATCTTTGGAAGAAGCTCCATCAAAATATATTCTCCAAATATTGTTTTCTAAAGACTTAGGAATATTTACAGTGTCTTCAATTCTATTTTGTACATTTCATTCTTCATTTATAGCCAAAATAAAGCACCCTAAATCTTGATCAATGGAATAGATAGGATGGTTCACAGCTTGTCTAGCATCAGTAACTATATTTATAAATCTAACTTCTCTATACAATCTTAAATATTCTCCTCCATAGACTAGAATAGTGGCATATGGCATATCCATTTGTAAACTTCCTCCAAGCTTAGCACACCAAGACCTTGCTAGCAACATACCAAATTTAGGAGGGACATTTGTGGATAACGATATCCATTACCACATTTTACAGTGATTTGGGCTAAAGTCACTACCAGATCTTTGATTAGTCCCAAACACTTCACTTTCTTAGAATCAAAAATGTACAAATCATGATAAGGCCTTGTCACCTGCAACTGAAGTTGATCCATAATGATTTTTGGCATTAGATTATAAGATGCTCCAGAATCTAACATACAATTATAGAGGAGAAAATCATGGATCTGTAGAGTTAGATAAAAAGGAAGAACACCCTCATCTTGAATATCAAGGCTAAGGTTTTTCATCTTGCAAACTAATCACCTCTTTCAGCATCCACACTTGAAGACTGCATCCATTTAGACACTATAATCATGATTTCTTGTTAGCTCAGATAAAGGAATTGGAATTTTAACCTTTTCTAATTATTGGTTTGTAGATTTCTGTGGAGTCGTTTCTGAGAGGCTGAATTCGGATATTCCACAGTGTTCATCTTTTCATTAGTCGACGTTTCGAGCCTAGACCAAGACTCATCATCAGGACTGATTTACAGAGAAGAGAAAAGTGTGTGATAAATATGGAGCAGGTGGGATGTTAAGCTGTTAAGCCGACCAGTTGATTATTTAGTAAATATTTTAATCTTATTTTGATTAATTCCTGTAATAATTATATTTATTGAATGTATTATTGTCTATGCTCTATTTTTAATTTTTAATTTATTTTATTTATTTATTTATTTATTTATTGATTGATTTATTTATTTATTTTTATT